>LVCA01019744.1:91368-101965 GCA_004801955.1 Calotropis procera
TTTGGGACCCAAAATTAAAAACACAGTACAAAATGGGCTGGGAACGCATTTCCGAAAGTGTCAAAACTCCCCCCAAAGTGGAGAAGCGCCATTTCTCCCATTCAAATTCAAAACCCAAACGCAAAAAAGCTTCACCGGCCTTCCGACCATTACCGTTTCATTCATTAATCTCGGACAGTTCTTGTTCTCCGCTGTAGCATTCCGCCCACAAAAATACCCAAGAAACACTGAAAACCCACTCAAATTCCAGAAGGTAGAAAACTAAGAGAATGGAATCCAGAACTCAGGGGCAACAGCAACAACCAATTTCATCATGTCCGTCGCCACTGCCATCAAATTCTTTTTCCTTACTGAGAGACATTTCAAATATGAGAACACCAAAACAACCCACTAAAAAAACTAATGTTCCTTACTCTCCTTATCCTCACAGCCAATCTAAATACTTTAATGCATCCAAAGCCACCCCAATTTCCACCTCATCGCGTCTCCGGACTGTCAAAACATCCGCGACTGTGGCCCGTGCAAAAGTTGCACGGAGACTCAAAGCGTTTGAACTCGAACAGACCAAGTCAGCTCGTAAAGTCCAGATCGATAAAGAAAAATCTCTGAAATCGTTGGCGAAATCACTTACAGTTTGGTTGAATTTTTTGTTCGAGAACCCAAAATCTTGTGGGTGTGAAGTATCCAAGTTCACAGGAGAATTTGACCGGGGTGATGACGACGACGTGGATGAACTAGGAAGTTCACTTACGAAGAAGAAGAAAAAGAGGGAAACTGGACCAGGACGTGGAATTAAGGTTGGAGTTGAGGGACCATGGCGAGTCCCAAAGAGGCAGAAGGATTTAACTTGGGGACGGGGTTCAGAGAATGGAGAAACAACGTTAGGGTTTTCTGGCTTGAAAGCTTCACTAATGGAGGTATGCAGTTTTGAGGACTTGAAGGAGAGGATGAGGGCGTACTTGAGTTTGTCAAGTTCTACAGAGATATTTGATACCATGACTCAAGTAACAAAGGTCAGTATTTTATCTTTTACCAGAAAAAAAAAATTAAAATAAAAATAAAAGTCCGTACTTCATCTGTTTTATTCAATAAATTTTTTGCTTCTCAGGATTTTGATTCCCAATTCCCTCCTGCCATCTTAATGCTGTCAAGCCTTGATATATAGAACCTAATGATTTTCAGACTTCATTTGTGTACAAGAATCTAAAGAAAATAAAACCTTGAATTATTATAATGGAGTTGAATTTTTTGAAACTGAAATTCTAGTTACTTTTTGGGTTTATCTCTTAATTGCATTCTACCTTTGATCAAATGGCGAATCTTTTTGGGTTGAAGTATGACATCCTGTAGTTTGTAAATTTGATCTAATGTCTTTGTCTGACCATATTCTGTTTGGAACATTTATAGATCCGTATGTTTCTTCATTTTTGATCCTATTGCAGTAGTTGTTGAGAGTTTTGAAAAATGAGGAAATCCTAAATATAGTTTGAACCATATGTCTATTGAGTAGCAGCAAATGTTCTAACCGAAATCATTTTCAGACTATTGATGAAGGGCGATTGAAGATGAGGTCTCATTGTCCCATGGTAACTGATGTTGGCATGAAGGAGAGATCTATGAGAGTCCTTATGAGTTATAACCCAATATGGCTGCGGATTGGGTTGTATATTATATTGGGTGGTGACTTCTTGTTGCCTAATGGAGAAGTTAGTTCAGAGCAAGAAATGACATTCTTAAAGATGGTGCTAGAGAAGCAGTTCTTCTCTCATCCTGACCTTGCTAGAGCCTTTGCTTATAACAAGCTGGTCGATGGATTATACAGGCCAGGTTACTATGAGAAACTGGGAGCAATTATTCTGAAGCGCTTTTTGTTGCTTGTACTTATACTTGATAGAGTCAAACATCAGAGCAGTTTACCTCTTAAATATGGAATTGACGGATTGGATGGGGGTTCTCCTCTATTATTTTCTCCGCAGTCTAATATTAAGTCAAGCCGCCAAATGATTAATGGTATTTAATGTATTACTCCTGGAATGCCCTTCTTGTTTTTGTATCTTGTTGGCAATATTTAGCTTAAGTGAACTGACGATCTCACTTGGGTTCATTCTAGACTTCTTGCCTTCTGATATGATGCATGGAGAAGGGAATCTTCTTACACATCTTATGATTGTAGGATATAAAGTCACTTATCTACAGGTATATTGTTGAGTTATGCATCGAATCACTACATATTTTTCCTTTTGCTGGTTTTGGGAGTGTATTTTTCTGGTACTTAGTAGTCTCCTTTTCTTTTTCATGAAAGTTTCTGCGGGCTTTTGCATGATTTTTTTCCCCTACATGATTTATGAGATATAAGTGACAATAAATGCAGAAACTAATTAGTTTTATAATGTTCATGATGCAGAGTTCCTTGGTTGAGTATAATTTTAGGGTAACAGATATATTTGAAGATCTTCAAGATGGAGTACGCCTATGCAGAGCCATACAGCTCTTGCAGCATGATTCTTCTATTCTCTTGGTTGCTAAAATTTCTTCTTTTGCTCTCAATCTTTCTTTGATTGCGGCGTATCAGCATACTAACTCAATTCTTCTGTTCGCCTTCTATTTGTTGGACAGAAAATGGTAGTCCCATCAGATACCCAGAAAAAGTATCTAGTTAATTGTGGCATTGCTCTTCAATATTTGAGGCAGGCTGGTGTTCCATTATGTGATGAAGATGGAATGTTGATTACAGAAGAAGATGTCGCTAACAGAGAAAAGGAGCTTGTAATATTGTTGTTGTGGAACATGTTCGTGCATTTGCAGGTGTGTCAGCTAAATATTATGCTGTTTATACTTTTTGGACCTATCAAATTTTGCTGCCTTGTTTGCTAAACATGTAATAAAGAAGTCTTCTGTACAGAATTGATGCTTTTATATCCACTGCTTTCTTCTACTGATAACTGATACTTTGCTTGTGAATTACTGCACAACCGAGGTTATTTCTTGCCTGGTTGTTATCTGGAAGCACTATCCAAATTCAAGTTGAAATAATAATTGGCAGCTTGTTGACGCTGTTGGTTTCTTTTCTAATCTGCAGTTGCCCCTTTTAATCAGCAAACAATTGTTATCAGAAGAAATTACAAAAATTCGAGGAGTTGTTGAGGTATCCTTGTACTTTCATGTTTCAAAAGGAGGATAGTACTTTTGATGAATGTGTGGAGTGGAAGATACTTTTGACCTTATTCTTCATATACCATATATCTATAAAATTAACATTTTTTTAAAAAAAATTTACTGCTGCCACTCTACATGGACAGAAACATTCAAGCTCTTCTACTCTTATGGACCTGCTTCTTGGTTGGATCCAGGTACTATGAATAGAATATTTATTTGAAATAGCCTCTTAGTATTCTCATACGAGTCAAGGGAATATTCTGTATGATTGTAATGACAAATTCAGCAGAAACTACAGTAACATTCTGAATTTTCTGGAAGTATTTCAACATTTATTCAGGGATTATATTGCACATGAGATGATTTAATTTGTTGAGAAACTCTACTTTTATGAAGGGAACAAAAAATCAAGTCTTGTTTCCTGATCAAATATATATCGTGGCTATTGCTCTGCTTTTGCGTGCCCTAACTTAGATGGTTGTATTTATTTGAGATTTAGAATACAGTCATTTTACGTTTTTGCATTTTTCATTTTGCAGCTAGTCAAGGATTTCAAACACAACTGACACCACTAATTTTATTTTACTTTTTGTTTTAAATTGGAATGAGTTCAAAACTACTTCTTGTTTTTTAGGCAGTTGGTGAAAGCTATGATTCCAAGATAGAGAATTTCTCTTCTCTGGTTGATGGAAAAGCAATGTGGTGTTTGCTTGATTACTACTTCCGCAAGGAACATCGTGATTCTTCAGTTAAGGTTTGCACCATTTCTTCATATTCTTCTATTATAGTCATTTGATCTTCATGGTTTTTTGGAGTCATTGTGCTGAAATGCAATTTGGCAGGATCTAGATGGAACAAATGAAGTGGTTTCTTTAGTTTCAACAAATGAATACACAGATGCAGTGCACAACTTTATATTATCCCAAAAGTTGACATCTCTTCTTGGTAACTTCCCAGAGGTAACAAATACTCTAATATGCTTCCTTTAGAAAAGGATTACAATTTATACTTCTTTCTTTTGACCAAAATGCAAAAGTTGGTGCTAAATTAATATTTATTATATGTCATTTGGAGATTTGAAAACTCATAGCCAATCCAAAGGTTGAAGTCCTGAAAATTTCCATTAATAACTACATGTAAGATGATCTGCCGATTTTTATTTTCATTTTTCCCCCTATCTCTAATACTTCCTTTATGCAAGGTCAATATCTAAGAACTATGTTGGTTAGAAATGGTCATTATGTTACATTGCAGACAAGGTTTCTTTTCTTTTACCTGTGTCTTGAAGGAAATTGTGTAGATTAAGCATAAGTAAGGAACAGGATCATAATTTTTTTATGTTGTATTTTCCTCTGTTGTTATCTTGATAGTTTGGATGATCGAATTGAAAAACCAGAATGTTGGATGTTAAGCGTTAAGGACTTTTAAACATTATATATCTACTATCCACTTAGCAGTTGTTTATTCAGCTTCTCCCCCTTGTAAATATGTTTACCTGTGCATGCTACATGGGGCATACTGTGTACTGTCACTAAATAAGCACAACATTTCCTTTTATAGGTTTTACAGGTCAGTGATCTTCTTGAACACAATGGTGCTTGTAATGAGCGGAGTGTGGTCATCCTCTTGGTGTTCCTGTCATTCCAGTTACTTGTCAAGAGAAACACGGTATTTTTTGAGAATTTTTTAAATGTTATGTTAATAGACTAAAGTTTGGAGACAATTATTTTGATTCTTTTACTTTTCTTTAACAGGATCAACTGAATTTTCATAAATTGCTGGGATACAAATCTAAAGCTCCAGAAAGGAAACGCTTAAGTACCGACCATTGGTTTCTCCATTCAAATGTTGAAGATAAATTACATAACAATGGTGAATGTTTCTCAAAAATTCAACTAGTTTCAGTATGACACTTTAAAATAAATGCATAATTCCACTTCCTGACAAATTTCTACCATTGTGCATAGAAAAATCCACATTCTTAAAAGGCAAAAGCTCAAAACATTAAAGAAATATCCCTGGTGAAATATTTTGTATCTTTGCTATACTATTAATTCAATGACAGATGGTAACTAACTTCCTAAACATTTTAAGCAGATGCTTCAAAAAAATTTAAGGCCATAATGACATGGTGGCAAGAGATGGCTCAACAAAACAACAAATGCAATTTCTCAATTGCTACTTCGCGGCCAGAGTGTATATTGACTAAAAGGAGTAGTTGTATCCAAAGAGGTGAGAAAATAGGCAACTTGAACCCTTTTGAGAAATGATCTTGATGTAGGGTGTTGCATTCTTTTTCTTGATAGTTCTTGTTTGATTAATTTTAGAAAATGCTGCCAAGATCATACAATCTCACTTTAGGCGGTCAATGGATAGTTCTAGATTTATGTCTATGAAGAAAGCAGTTTGCCTTCTGCAAACTGCCATACGGGCCTGGCTATTCGTGAAACTGGACTCATTGACCAACCAATTTGGTGCAAGTAAAGCTAAAAAATTATCATGTGGTATGTGTTCCTCTTGGCAACCTCCTAATGTGTACTTTTCCTTTTCAGGTATTTCTGCTTCTTACTTGTCTTGTTTATTTAATCAAATAAATGCAGCTGAAATGAAAGATATAGGAACTCTCGGCACATACATGACATTTCTTGCCGACCGACATTATTTTGTCAAATTGAAAATGTCCGTTTTAGTCATCCAGCAAGCTGTAAGGGCCTGGATTTTTCGAAGGCATCATGTTTCAAGAATATTGTTTAAAGATCTGTCTAATGATGATCTTGTGGAAGCTTCCATTGTTTCCAGAGAAGATGAATCTGATAGGCTTAAAAGTAGGGCTGCTACCACCATTCAAAAGTTTTGGAGAAAGTTCACTGTGTGCAAATCTCTCCAAAAGCAGCACTCTGCTGCAACTAAAATTCAAAGTCACTTGCGCAGTTGGCTGATGAGAAAGAGTTTTAAGGATAAAAAAGAAGCAATAGTAACAATTCAAAGTATTGTAAGATGCTCAATATTGACTAGGGATATGCAGCGCCATAAGCAAGCAATGAAGTCATCTATCCTTATTCAATCTCATGTTCGAGGTTGGATTGTACGTAGGAGTGTTTGTAATCTAGGAATTTCAGCCATCCTGATTCAGTCTCATGTTCGAGGTTGGATTGCACGTAGAAATTTCCATAATGTAAGATCATCAGCAGTCCTGATCCAATCTCATGTTCAAGGGTGGATTGCACGTAGAAATATTTGTAATCTAAGAATTTCAGCAATCGGGATTCAGTCTCACGTTCGAGGTTGGATTGCACATAGGAATTTCCGTAATCTAATATCATCAGCAGTCCTAATTCAATCTCATGTTCGAGGATGGATTGCACGAAGAAGCATCAATAGGCTAAGATGGTTTGTTTTGATAATTCAAGTAAGTTATTCTTGAAATACTGGCGATTGGTAGCCAGTGAATTCTTTTTACTTTCTTTTTTGTTTGTTTATTTCTAATACTTTGCTGCATTCACTCAGCAATAGTTATTATCATTAATAGTAAATGGTCTGGAAGGATGAGTTCTTTATGGATTGATTTCTTCTCTACTGATTGTTGTGAAGGATGGGTTTTCTTCTTTGTCATTCATAATTGATTTACATTTCTTAAAAGCCAGTCGTACTTTATCGCAGAATTTCTTCTACATATTTTTTTTAAGGAAATTCTGGAGCATAATTAAGAACATTCACGTTCTCCATAGACTAACTTTCTGGTGATTTGAATTCAGAGTCATTTTCGTCGGTGGATGAAGAGGAAGGAGCTGTTGGTCCAGAATGATGCTGCAATAAAGATCCAGAACACTTTCAAGTCCAGGAAAGAACAGAAGGCATTCTTTCATAAAAGACATGCTGCTATTGAAATTCAGCGCTTAGTTAGGGGGGAGATTACAAAGAAAAAGCTTCTAGGTAATATTTTATCTTCTTTTTGTTTAGATGTTTCTGTTCAAGTTTCATGTCATTAATGGTGGCTCTTTACACCACAGGGACTTCTTGCTGCCGTCATTCCTCAAATGATAGACTTGTAAACTTTGAACTGAAAATAGTTTTGTGGTCGGTTTTGAAGATACAGAGATGGTGGAGGAGTTTTTTAGATCTAAAACTGAGAATTAGATCAGTAATCATCATCCAATCACATTTTCGGGGTTGGACTGCTCGTAAAATTGCTACTAGAGAAAGACAGAGAATAAGAGTGATTCAAGTAAGCTTAAACCCTCCCCGCTGTGCTTTACAAAGATTATTCACTTGAGATGTTATTGAATATTGTATTTATGCAACAACTTTATTGTATAGTCATCCATGGTAGTTATCATTTCTGAGAAGTGCCATTCTCCTGGTGTTTGTGCTTGAAAGATATCTTTGCCTATCCTAATGGTGCATGCTTTTTCTGTTTCACTACTCAGTAGCATGTCTTTAACATCTCTAGATGCTCTTCGGTGAAAGTGCAATGTTATTGACGTGTTAACATTATTGTCTTCCAATTTGTTAGTGGACTGATTTTAAGATGTTAAAGTACCATAATCATAGCTAGAATTTGAGTATCAGCAGCAGTTCCTTCTCTTTCTTGATTTGCTTTTTGATTGTCGACATAACAGGCATACTGGAAAGGTTACATAGCAAGAAAAAACTCGAGAGGGCCAATGCTAGATCTACGCTTGAGAGTACAAAAATCTGCTGCAAATGTACATGATAGCATGCGCTTAATAAACAGACTTATTGCAGCAGTTTCTGAACTTCTGAGTATGAAGAGTGTCAGTGGCATTCTCCATACATGTGCAACACTTGGTAAGAATTAATCTACTAATTTCAGAACTGGGGAGTTTCCCTTTTTTTCAGGCATTTGCTTGTGAACAGAGAATAGAAATAACAGATCCAACTTACTGTTTCACAGATATGGCTACAGAACATTCACAGAGATGTTGTGAAGAACTTGTTGATGCCGGAGCTGTGAGCACTTTGCTGAAGCTCATACGCTCAGTAAGTCGAAGTATTCCAGATCAAGAAATTCTGAAGCATATATTGTCTACTCTTAGAAACCTTTCTCGCTATCCGCACTTGACCACAGTATTAATTGACACTCGCGGATGTGTTGAGATTATTTTATGGGAGTTAATAAGGTATGTAGTTGAAATTCTTGAGACAAAAGTAAAAGTTGTTTGTAAACTTATTAGATTTTTCTTATATATAAATGTGTGTGTGTGTATATATATCTTCTTGCAGGAACAAAGAGGAGGGTTACTTCATTGCATGTGAGCTTATGAAAAGGATGTGTCTAGAAGAGAAAGGCATCGAAGCAGTCCAGAAATTACCTGCCCTGCTGAAGAGATTACACAACCTTGCTGAAGATCTTGCAAAGAAAGCTGCGTATGAGAAGAGGTTTGATGAACAAACTCAACTTTTAATTTTATTCATTCGTCTTCTTAATCAATGTTTGAAGTAGCATTTTTATTCATCTACTACTATTAAATAAATAAATATACGCAGGAATAATCGGTCACTGCCGGTTAGAGAACATCACGTGGATAAAAGATTGAAAGAATCTGTCGAACTCTTGGAATTGATCAAGAACTCTTAGCCGATTTCAAATTCTGTGCCTTTACCGAGGTTGGTTTTGGTGTGAATTTATTAGAATACTGTTGTACAAAGTAGTAATTTTGTCATTTTGCTTCAGTGATGGTGCCTTGTATAAAGACTTCATTTCTCTTTCTTCCTTTTTCTAACAAAAGAATCCTTCGGCAGCATTTTTTTTTTTTTCCTCCCATTTTTAGTCAGTGATAAAATTAAATAGATTTATATATAATTGGTTCGGTCGGGGCCAAGTGGTAACTTGGGGACAGCAATATATTCGGTGAAGAAGATATTTTTCGGCTGTTGCAACTTTATTTCCTCCCGTAATAATTAGTTAATTAATACGCACGTTGGAGAAATTGATTTGGATTTGGGTCAAAGTTGGCGGGATCGATCTAAAAGCTGTGCTTGTATAGGAATTATTAATTATATATGATTTTAATTTTTGATTTTTTAAAAAAATATATATTCCATGGCCGCCAAAAATATCATTAGCAACTAACTAACTGAGATTAATGGAAAGCCCCTGAGATTTACTCCGTGAAGGATTTTCTCGAAACAGAATCAGGAATTATTACTGGATTCTGCCATTCTTGGCTGATTAGGGTTAAATGATTCTTATTTTGCCCGAATCCCTGTCGCAATCAACCATTTTTTTGTCGTGTAGAAGTAGAAATCATGACCCAAGAAGGAAAATCAATCAATCTAGAATTCCAATATCTTTGTACAACAAACATTCAGTCATAACAATCTTCAAATGAAATAATTAATTTTACAGGACAAACAATCTCACAGAAATGCTTAAATTTTTTTTTTGTTGAAATAAAATCAAGCAGCCCTTGCAGAAATTCCCATCGTTTCTTGCTGCAACTCAGCTGGATTGATAAAGAGTGACCTTCTCAGAAAAGATCTGGGCACGCTGACGGTTAGCACTCCGTTCTCATAACCGGCAGAGATTCCGTTAATATCAACCCTCTCCGGTAGACGAAATTTCCTCATGAAGTTCTTAGCTGGCTCTGTTGAATCGTTCACGGCCTCTGTTCGTATTATCAGGTATCTGGAGCTCTCAATTTCCACTTTTATCTCTTCTTTCCTAACCCCTGTTCAAACAAAGAAGAAACTTTTTTCAATTTTAAAATACCCACACACACACACACAAAATGAAGAGCTTGTTTATAGAAGTGCGTGCGAGGAATTTTTCCTTTTTTGTACCTGGCAGATCGGCAGAGTAAATGTGGGACTCTGGAGTTTCAGTCCAATGGACATGGTTTTCAGGGATGAAATGGTAAGGATGGAGAAGAGTAGAGGTGAAGAGGGAGTTCCAGGAAGTGGGATGGAATGCTGAGTACTCCATCTCTGTCCGAAAGGAGGATTGAGGAGATTTGGTTGCTTTGATAAAGAAAATGGATTGTGATTCGGGGAGGAGTGGAGTGAATGGGGAGGCGGCGGCTCTGAGTCTTTATAGATGCAACTTGCATGTGGTGGGGGTATTTGGTCCCTTCAAATTGATAGGCTCTCTGTCCAATATAGAATTTCTGTATGCGTCTCACTTAGATTCAAGTTGACAAAACAGGGTTAGAGAGACATTTCTGCATCAAAGATAACAATGGTTATTGCCTGCAGGTTCTTGAAATGAAAATGTTGGAAAGTGGCATTTATAGTGCAAGTAAGTAACTAACAATTCCTTGGTTTGTCAAGGAGTTATGGTTTTTACATAATATACAAAATTTTGGCTTGACAGGAAATAAATAAGATCTTAAATTTAATATTTATTGGGAGCGTGTAGTGCAAACCAAATGGAACCCAAAATGATTTGTTCGGCTACAAATTTGTCCTCCAAATCAGAAAA
>LVCA01019746.1:94946-112150 GCA_004801955.1 Calotropis procera
ATCTAATACATAACTCTAATAACTTCAAATAATGATCTAGTAAGAATGTACACATACCTTAAAATGAAATTTCGTAGTTGAAAATTGAAACCACAACATCCCATGCTAGAACAAACGACTTCAAGACCACAACGGCAAGTATTTCTAAGTTAAGTTAACTTCCTCTTTACCTCAGGATTAGTAATCTCAATAGTTTCCTCAATCTTTCGAATGCACTCTTGCATGGTATTAACCTACACAAGTTATATAATACGATGTGTAGCAAGTATTTTCAACATAAAATAGAATCACCTTAATAAAAACTTAATAAAACACCAACATAATTATATAATATAATTATTCTGACATCAAGTGGTGGACAGTCAAAATCGGTTTATTGAATCCGAATTGCCTGAGATACTTCTCTGGTCATGGAGTTCAACCATCTCTCAACAAATTAAAGGGATCATAGCACTCTATATCGCCGAGCCCTTAATACACCATTCCATAATTGACTCAATCATCTCAATTGTGTATGACATCCATATGAACTACATATTAATACAATATATATAGTTAAATATAAATCATATTAATATTTAAAAGTAAGCAACAAAAATATACTTATACTTCAAACAATGACGTTGCATCCAGTTGATCACGGTAGGTAAGTAATATTATCTTGAGATTCGAGTTAAATCAAATTGAAAGTCCCAATGAGCACCGTAAGGAGTCCTAACAGAGAGCACATAAAGCTCTTTTATGTGTCAAATGGGTCATAAAATGAGAATGTACTTCCATGCCCAAAGCTACAAAATAAGTGTGAATATTTGATTAATAATGACTTAAACAAACTAAAGAAGTAATCCAAAATATACCTCTAACAAAACCAAAGGTCTAGAAATCTGTCGAACACATCCCCTCGATGTAGTTCACATAGATCAATAGAGATGTGCTAATATTCCACTACCCTAACTCAAAGTTCTGTACATTTTTAAACCTTCTAAATGTAGTAGATACCGAAGATTGATTATATTCCCATATATATATATATATATATACATATTAGAAAATAAAAGACCACCAATTAGTAAAATGATTAAACCACGTGCACACATAAAATATATATTCTCAATAATATCTATTGGTATGGAGTCACTAGTTGCTCATCCAAGACATACTTGACCAATTTTTTCCCACTAATTTTACTAGCACCTGGCCTAAACCCAAATAATTGATGACAAATATCTCGTCATTTAATTAGTGACTTATTGCACATTAATTCAATAATTTTCTCACCATCAATATGTAATCTCCAAAGAATAACTACATTTTGAAGTGTAATAGTCACCTTTCCACACGTGACTTGAAAAGTATGAGTCTTGGGGTGCCGTCTTTCAACTAAAGTTGTAATAAGTTTTCAATCTAACATATAATATCCACCCATGCAATACCTCCACATCCAATTAATATATCTATCAACTCTTTCACTCGCATTGTTGTAGACTTGTATAAATTCCAAAAGTTAGAGTTAAATCATCTCACGACAAACGAAGTCTCTAATATCTTTGATGAATTAAACTGCCAAATGAGATATGATTGGTGATTACATTGCTCGATTAATAATGTTTGATTAACTAAGTCAAGATAAATTTCATTTTCTATATTCGAATTCATAATCCTATAGATTCAACAACAAAATTTCAACGATCTTTTAAATATTTAATAGCTAAATGCCTAAAAATTCTAGACACAATTATAATAGAGTAACACTTTGATGTGACATAAAAAAGAACATTTGAGATAACATTTAATGGATAGGAAAGACAACTACAAAAAAAAATTAATATTTGCAAATGGTCATAACATTCCAGTTAATATACTAACAAATTTTCAAATGTTAAAGAGGTTTTCTTTTCTTTTTTTTTTTTCAAAAAAAAAAAAGAAAAAGAAAAAGAAAAATGGATAATAGTATGAACCATTTACCATTTTAGAATGATGTAAAAAAATAGAAGGTTAGTCAGTTTTGGTCACTTTTTAGACATATTTTGACAATAATGTCTCTTTGATATTAATGATAAAAAATTCTTTAAAAAGAGATCTTATTTCAAAAAAGAAAAAAATCAATAAAATTGGCCGTTAAATATTATATTTATTGTAGAAATCGATCATGATTTGATTCAAAAAGAAAAATTCTAAAAGAAGTGATAAAAAAAAAAAAGTAACATAAATTTTAGAAGTTATGTAAAAAATTTAAAAGACATCATTTAAGTAAAATCAATCACTCCTTAATAATTTATTTATTTATTATTATTTTTTTGTTCATTTTAATATTTATAAACTCGGATAAAAGGGATATTTATAAATGTTTTAAAATCACGTGAAAAGTTATATATATTATGTCGTCAAGAGTAGTAAAATTAAAATTAACCAAGAAACACAAGAATTAAAAACGTAGGGTTCAACTGGAAGAGCTGAACAGGGGATGGCGAGGGGCAATGAAGATGACCAAGAATTCCGTCGGATGCAACTCGAAGTGGCACTCGAAATCAAATCTCTTCGACGCATTATCAGCGCTTATATGAAGTACTAATTGATTCTGTTTTATATTTATATTCATCTAATGCACAGTTTATAAATTTTTCGTTAAGTTACAGTTTTTCACTTGTGAATCTTGAACTATATTTTGTTTGTACAGCTATCCCGACGCTTCTGAACAAGATGTCCAAAGATATGAGCGTTCCTTTAGAAGGCTCCCACCATCCCACAAGGTTTGATTCCATTTTTTTTCAGAGCTAAGTTCAGTTTTACTATTTCATTATTTATCTATTATGAGTTTTTCAAATGTTAAAAACTTGAAATGAGAATTTGTTTGTAAAGTTGCCTTTTTTGTGAAGTTTTCATTTGAATGAATCATTTTGAGAATATTGGCTTTTAGCTTTAGATTTGAAAAGGTCATAAAGAAAAACAGAACGAATAAAGTCAAATTATTACGAACAGGGCAATGAATAAATATGTACGCATTCTCTAATTTTATGTGTTTCTGAAGTTATTGGATTGAGGTGGTTATTTATTTATTTCTATTCGTTGAAAATTTATGTCTGTGCTACACGTGAGTGGTGTGTTAATTGATTACATTTATCGCAATATAAGCGCAACCGGTAATTTATCATTCCTCAAGGAATTATTTTGAAGTTACGAGACTAGATTGCACTCAAGCATTTTCTTTCTTTCTCTCTCCCCTTTTCACCTCTTTGGTGATATAGTTTACATTTTAGATATATCCTTCCTAGAGTGTAAGAGTTTTGAAGTTACCTTATTCAAATTACAAACAACGGGGCTGCTTGAATCATTTCAAGCACTTGTTTTTTCTAAATACCCTAGATGGACTGTATAATATAAAACATCATATATAATGTTCAAGCTCGTGTTCAACTTATTTTACTTGCTCATTTATCTTCCTCCTGGTTCAAATATTGACCAAAAGTTGTACAGAATAAGTTTTATTCTAAATTGCATGATCCTGAGAACATAACTATTCGAAATTTAAGCATGTGGAATAATAAAAATGTAAGTTTCAAGAAAAGATACTACATTATGATTGGTTGATGAATACAGATTATTTTCCTCCACAATTGTTCAGTGATAATCTACTTCCAATTCATTGGGAGGCAAGGCAAGGTTCCCTTTTAAATTGAAAGCTTCTCATAGACAATGGTTTTTATCAGAAGGAATTTCAATGATTTATTGCTAGAGTGAAAAGGCCTATCAATGCTCTTGGCCAGAAGATTTATTTTCATTTTGAAGTTCAATAAAAGCTAATAGTTATAACCATTTTCTCCTACAACAGATTTAGAGGGATTTTTTTTTCATAAATAAAGACTGGCTGTGTCCTTTCATGGTTCTAAAAATTCACACCAATAAAATTCTGAAGTTATTTTGAGCGTAAGCATGGAGAGGAATTTTCGAAACAGTAAAGGGTTAAAAAATTTCTAAGTTTTACTTGAGGAATGATCTTACTGTCTAGCTTTGATCTTTGGAATTCCAGTTTGGTGTTCTAGCAGTTGATGCAGAACCGTAAGGGTTCAAGTGCGAAGTTCTTTAACCATTAAAGAAGAGATGACATGCTTTGGCTTCTGCTTAAACCTCCTTGAATCAGGTCTTTATGGGCTCTGATTACTGGACTTTCCTTACCTGGGAACCAAGTAATATATTCAAATTGCGAAAAAGGTGAAGGATGGGTGGGGGGAGAGGAGCAATTGGAAAAAAGAGTAAAAAAAAAAAAAAAGAAAAGAATTTGCATGAATCTACATTTATTGGTCAAAAGCGACCATGTGCCCATAAACCTGAAAGGATTATAAAGCAAAGAGAATGCTTGAGCTTCTTTTCTTTTACTTGTGCTCAACTTGCACAATTTTTAACTTTTAAAAGCAGAATATCCAACAAAGTTGTGTTTTCTGGAAATTTTATCCTTTTAGAAACAGGAAATGGCTTTTGAAAGAGTTTCCCAATGCTTCAGTAATTTTTGATGAAATTCAACCTGCTCGTGTCTCTAACTACAAAATACTTTCTTGTCCTGAAGGAAGACAGTGGAAGCTTTCTCAGAACTTGTGTTTCTGTTTCTGATTACAAGTTAGCATCTCAAGGGCTCATGAAAATTGTAATAGATTATTATACCAAATTTTAGGGGTATATATCAATGACAACCCTAAGTAAGGGGAAAAATGCACTATGATTTTGAAGAATCTATTTGTATGCATTTCTCTAATTCCTTTTAAACTTTTCATTCTAATGCAAGGCACATTCTTCTTTAACTTTTATTTTGTTTCCTAGAATATTATTTCTTATCCAGCACTTAAAACAAATGGTATACATTATTTGGTAAAATACAGAAGAAAAGAAAGGAAACCAAGCCAATTATGTCATCACCTTTTATAAAAGAAAGCATAATTCACCGATTTGGTCCCTTACATAAGCTTGCTAATTAAGTCCCTTTAACTTTTTAGCCAAGTTTCTCCAACTAGGTCCCTTGAACACTTTAAAGTGTTAAAATATGGCTAACATACTTGTGCTAAAGAGACCTTGTTGGCAAAATTTCTTCAAAATAGGGACCTTGTTGACTAAAAAAAAGTTAAGGGACCTAAGTGGTGAAAGCTTATGTAAATAGGGATGTTCTGCTATGAGAAATTTGGTATGCGTACTCTCAGTAATCATGTTGTTGCAATATCTCATGCACTAAATGTTATGTGATGCATATCTCGTCTTGTTTACAGACACATAAATACTGAATTCTTTTAATTTCTCCTTTGATCTTCACAGGCATTACTGGTCCATCTTCCTTTGAAATACCAGAAGCTCAGATGGTATGCTAAGCTGTAACATTTTCTTGGTTGTTTTGTTATTTGAATTTTGATGGTGGTGTTCTCATTCTTGCTTTGTTTTTTAACTTCTCTATCATACCCTTCTTTTTCAAAACTCGCAATTTATACCCTCTAAATGTCGCTCCTTTTTTTACATCTCATCAATTACTCCACTTTGAATTGTCAAAATATACAATATTTCTGCTAAAGTTGGCTTGGCATTTTGAAATTACTGTTGATGATTTTATAGAAGCACTGGTATAATTATGATCATTTGGACAGTATAACTAACAGTTTGTGGAAAAAGGTAATGCTGGATAAACCCATTAAAGCTCTCCGACAAATCCTTCTTTAGCTCTGCTAGATTGTGGGTATTATACGAGGCATACAAATTTGTAAATTGCAGGAGATTTCAAAGCTGAGGCTATAAAGTATGGGAGATTATCAACAAGTGAGTAAAGAAAAGAGAAAAAACTCTTAGATTTGTGCCAAAAGAATGATAAAACCTAAGTGATAGGCCTGCTAGGGGCATTATGGTGTTGCATCACAAGTTTGTTTTTGTCATGCAATCATGATTACAAAAGAAGCTGTTGCTTCTTTACTGATTGAACGGAATAAAGAAGCCTCTCCTTTTGCGCCCTAAGAAAATTCAAAGTTTACTAGAAATGACTAGGAATAGGCTTCAAAACTTCAAACAAAGTAAATTAAGAAAGTAAGGACTTTCTAAGTCAGAAACCAACTACAATTATTATTCTTGAGCATAATAAATTACTAAAATTCCAATGACTCATAAGTAAAAATTCCAAGGTTAAGTCTATGCTTGATATTATCCAATCATTTGGTTTTTTCTCTGTTCTCTGTCATTCATTGTGTACTCTGGCTTCCATCATATGTGACCTAGATACTGTTGTCTTATAACAACATATACAGAGATCAGAATTTTTTCCTCTACTCAAAAGAATCAATTTCTCTTTTCCCAACTCCCAATATTCTTAGGATTATAGAATTTATTTTTATAATTATTTTTTTTATGTAAAATATTTCAGTTTTGGCTTTGTTGAAGAGAAAAAACTCGTCTTTTTTTTTTTTTCTTTTCCTTTTAATATGAGGAAACTATTAAAAGTAGAGCATTAGGAAAGAATAGGGTAGCCATTAACCAGAGACCTTATGCCAAATTGATGCAGAGCAAAACCTGCAAAATTTCAACCATAAAACTAACAGATTTTGCAGAGAACAAAATTTGAGAACACTGAAAGACTGCAAGAATTCTAAAAGTGAAAACCTACCATTTATACTGCTAATGTATGAAATATAAGTTTGGGCTTTAGTAGTCCCAATTCCTAAAAGCTCGATCAAGTGATCTGTTTTTGGTATAATGAATTCCAGCATACAATGACCGATTCCATTTTGAATGGTGTCAATCATAATTTCCTCTTCTTTTAGTTTATTTTGAACTTGTTGTGTGTAGTAGAGCTTATTTTTAGCATTAAAAAACTATACCACCTCCATCACAAGATGAATATTATGAACCTTTTCCCCCCACAAAATTCGTTTCACAATTATGCTTGTCTCATTTAAGTTTTCACTTGTTGCTTCCTTGTGAAATGATGGATTTAAGACTATGACAGGTGCTATATTAACCATTAATTGGTATATAATTAATGTACTGTCAATTTACGATGGAGGTTTTCTAATTTTTTTCCCCTTTAAAAGTAAAGGACATTTCTACCATGTAGTGCTAGCTCCCTATATGTGCAATGAAGTAATATCCATTTCCCTTTCTATGTAAAATTTTTGTCATATGTCATCTATGCTGTAGGAGAAACTGCAATTCTACTAAGCTACAATTTTATAAGCTGGACTCTTCTTCATGTATACTGAAGGCATCCTCTAGTTCTACTCATGAAATATGAACTTCAATCACACTTTTTTACTGTACAATGAGTGATATGGTCTATGCAATTTTTTTGGATCCACCAGTTAGTCATATTGTGGTGTTCTCAACGTATTAGTTCCAACTAGTCTTGTATATCCTCATATTTATTGTGGTATTTTATTTTTTATCCTTGTCATCGAAATGAATTGCATTTAAGAAATACAAGTTCTTGGTGGACCTCTACCGTCTTTAATGATTCTGAATATTTTTCTCTTTTACCAGCAGTTCATCCTGAAAATGATTTTCATACAACTGAAATGCTTAAAAGATGAGTTTCTCTTTTCTGATTCTGAAGATTGTCAACAGGTGTATCTCACGAAATTCATATTTCATTTTTGAAATGCTTAAGGTAATTAGTTGCTGCACTCGAGTCTTTACTTGAGTTTTTTATTCATGTTCTTACCATTTTTAAGTCTGCGGTCTAGGATATTGGAGATCTATTGTTTTAAGCTACACGATTGTCTTATACATGATACTTCGTATATCTTGTAGGCTTTTGAACCCCCACTCGATTTGAGCCAGGATGCTGATATTGATGAAAGTGAACGTCTGAGCAATATTTCAGATCATTGGACCTCCTCTAGAGGAATAAATGCTAGCTCTTCTGAACATGGCTCAACAAATACTGTAGTTTCTAAAGCTGACAGAGATGGACATAATTATTCCAGTGTAGTTTGCAGTTCTTCTAAAGTAATGTCAATGGAAATGATCTCCTGAACATTTTTCCTCCTTCAATTGGTTTGCAGTCTATTGTTCATTCAATTACCTTCACTTTCATTATCTCTTCATTTTCATTATGAGGTTTGACCTCTGTAGATAACAACAGGAGAAGAGTGCTGAAGGCTTGAATGAGTGCAATGCTAGTAACTGCTCTCATGATGAAGGATCACATGCAGAAGATTCTTGTGCCAATCATCAGGAAAATTTCTGCCATGATGTTGGTTGCAATGGTCATGTAAGTCGTCAATATGGAAATGTTCTTGGAGCACCACACCCTCAGGAACCCTCTGTGGTTAATGTGGGGTGAGGTAGAGGAGATTCACCTGTTGAGAATAGTCTCTATATATTGTTAAAGCTAAAATTCATTTTGGCTTGTGTTTTGATTTGTCTGAGTAGATACCATAAAGTCTTCTAGGATTACGATAAGCAGTGTTTCACAGTAACCTGGAAACAAATCTTCCTTCTCTTAAATATCTTCCTTCTTATTTTTTTGGCGCTATTGTTGTGTCCTTTAACAACAGTGGTTATGAGGTTTGAGCTCAGTTGTTCTAAGCTCATAGTATTTTATCTCTTTTCTCTCTCTTATGTAACATGCATATTTATTATTTTTGCTTTAATATATGCTTGACACTGCTGTTAATCCTTTGACTCTCTTTCTGCTTATTCATGTTTCGGATGAAGACTTATTCAATATGTGTGCCACTCCTTGGATTTTCATTTTTGTCTTCTTATTTGTTACAGATCAGTTCTTCCAATCCAGAATGGTTGAATCCTTCATTGATGTTGCGTGTTCCATTAGTTGATGTAGACAAGGTACTTCTATCTTTTTCTAATAAGAACTTGATGTGATTAACATGTAGCATGCTGTGCTTTTGGGTAAATCCCTAGAGGATAGATTTCAATGAAGTCTTCAATATTCACCATGATTATAATAAAACGTTGAAACCTACCATTACCCCCGCCACTTTCTTGCATAACTTGTCTTTTTCTATCTTCATTCAACACCAAATCTTTCTTCTTCCTCAGATTCATCTTCAGGAGTTTAGTTGTCCAAGATTATTTGCAGCTACAGGTCTGATGAATAGTTTTCCTTGAGTATTCCCCTTTGTTGCAATTTACCTCTGTTCCCGTATCTATTGGAATGATTCTCCAAGGCATTAAATGGATCAATCTGGTCATCAAAGTGCTAATCCATGCATCAAAATCTTTAATCAAGTTCTCGTCTAGGGTTTTTAATGCCACCGCTTGATCCTCAACCTTGGTTCGCTAGGCTTCCACATCTTGAAAAATATTCTCAATCTGACCGCTTCCTCAATTGGCCATCATAGTCTAAACTGTAGGCTAGGCTCTGATATCATCTGATGTAGGGAGTTACTATTGAAAATAATCAAGAATGATCAGCGATTGTTCTTCAAAAGGTAGTCAAAGTTTCAAAGATCCCAACTCAAAAATTAACTGAAAATATAATATAATTGATGAATCTCCATATAATGAAAAAAACCTTATTTATAGTCCAAATGTGAAATCTTTAAGTCACATTTTATTACTTATCATAGTTGTTGTGCCGATTTTGTTTCTCTATCCTGGGCATAAACTTGATCTGCGACCCATCCTACATTATTATATTTATAACTATATTGAACTTGATTTTGCTTTGTTGAGAAACATCTCAGTGATGCTAACTCTAGATTTAATATATGGAAACTCATGCAATCAGTTTAAGGACATTCTAGAATGTTTCAGGAGGAACATGCTTCCCTTTTCTTCCTTACAGGCTCTGTGATTTAATTCGTGACACATTTTTCCATAAGCATTTTGGTTTTCTGCACCACTTTACCTTGTTTGCTAGTTCTCTTTCACCAATGAGGACAATTTCATACTTCCTTGCTGTTCAGTTTTACCAAATGAATCATTATTTAAACAGCATCAATCTTATGCACACTTATTGATCTATAGAGATTTGCTGCACTTATGTATTATATCTCTATCCCTCGCTTTTTTATGCTGGCTGCTGGGTCTATTAGCACTTGTTGACGTTGCATCTTCTGACATTTATCCTCTTAGGTACATTTTATTCAACAATCAATTCTTTTTGTAGGTTCGATGTATCATCAGGAATATTGTGCGAGATTGGGCGACTGAGGTTTTGATTAATTATTTGCATTTCATTTTTCATTCATGGGAATGTGAACTCAGGGTTGAGTGTTAACTATTATCTTCAATGTTGAACTGGGGAGGGGAACCTTGAGTAAGAAATAAAGGGAAAAATGAAAAAAAGAAAAAGGAAGATGTTTACTTTATACTGTTTTGCTGTCTGAATTATACAGGGGCAAAGTGAACGTGACCAGTGCTATAAGCCCATTCTTGAAGAGCTTAATGGTATATTTCCTGATCGTAGTAAAGAAAGGTTGGTCAGTTTTCCTCATTCTCCTACAATCTTGGATTCTTGGATTTAGCATCCAATGCTGACTCTCCTTGTTTAAATGTTGATGCTTTATAGGATATCTGTGTCATTGTCCTTGACTAAATTCTCATTTTCTTAGTGTGCAGCATACTGAAAATACTTTTTTTTTTTTTCTTTTGAAATTTTTCCAAATATGTATAAATTAGTCCACCTACTTGTTTAGTTCCTGGTGCTGGATTGGGGAGGCTGGCTCTAGAAATTTCATGTATTGGTATGTTTCTGGGAGCCAAAATTTCATATAGAATTGTTATATTTTCCTTAACAGACTTGCTGATGTTTCTCTTTCTATCTACAGGATTTATATGCCAAGGAAATGAATTTTCATACTACATGATGATCTGTTCAAATTTTATCCTTAACCAGTAAGAGAATCACTGGCTAGCTTTCGTTAAAATTTTTAATCCTCTGTGGCAGTGGAGAGTTTATCACTGATATTTTGCTACTCTTGTTATTCTTGAAGTTGTCGGACTGCTAATGAGTGGACAATTTATCCTTGGATACACAACAACTGCAACATGCTTTCTGATAGCGACCAGCTTCGTCCTGCTTCAATTCCAGACATTCATCCTGCTAGGTACTAATTAATCTGATACCACATTTTGTATTAAATACTCCATTTTTGGCACATGCAAATGAGAATGTCTGACTGAACATGAGATTGTATCATGTTAGATCTTTACCAACTTTAGAAAGGGGTTGAAACACAATCCCTCATGTACCAATAAATAGGGTGAAATGAAGGCTTAAATAAACTCTAAAAGCTTAAACTTATAGAGAGTATAATTCAACATAGTATCAAAGCTGGAGGTTCTGTGTTCAAGCTTAACTCCACCGTTTTTGTTCACATGGGTGGGCCTTTTGTTGTGAACTTGTAATTGACCCATACATGAGGGGGCGTATGTAGTGATCTATAAGTTTAAACTTTAGTGTATAAATTTAACTCTTCTGTATGAGTTTTAGCTTTTAGATGAGATGAAAATTTAAAATATTGACAATGTTGCAGTCTTTGTTTAGAGGTTAACGCAGTCTTTGCGGATTATGCTAAAATTTTGTACTTCCTTGATGGTGCATGCTGTACATGTGGTACATTTAATTCATGCTTTCCGTCCATCAAGACTAGGTATGCCTATGAATTTTTGTTAATATAGTAGTATAATATAAAAACATCTGGTTTAGCAATTACTTTATAGAAGTCTAAACATAACACTTAGTGGGGACAATGAATTCTTTAGTTCTGTAGCATATTGAAAGTGGAAGATATTGAATGACACCAAAGATGGAGAGTAGGCCATTTGGCGTGGATGTAGGGGATAATGTCTTTTCTAGTCAGTTTGCAGATCATGCAGAATGTGGGAGGGTCAAAGTATTGAATTGTTCTAATTTGAGCAATGATTATGATGTAAAGTTTAATCTTGGAAATTATTTTTTACGAGTTAGTTGCTTGAAATGCTACTTGAATTTAGTTTATGAGTTGTAGAGGTTAAGGATATCAAACTAATTAGCATTAATTTCGTGGCGTTTCTTTATTATATCTAATTAATGTATTGTAAGTATGCTTGTTTAGTTGACTCGATAATCCCTGCTAGTAGGGTATAGGGTGTTATGTCCTGTCAAGAGCCTAGTCCTAATTAGTTTAGAATTTGGTCATCAGAGTATAATTGGATTCTATCATGTTCCCTATCTTGGTTTTAATAACTGGATCCCAGTTGTGACACCAAACACACTGCTAGGAGAATGCAAAGTTCATTTTTGCTTACATACTACATCTTCTAATTGTCCATATCACATGGAATTCAAGCTTAAACTACGCATAAATATGTATTGCATAATCAATACTTAGAATAATACTTATGCAATATCTTACTGTTACGTTATAACATATCCCAACTAGGTTCCATAAATGATGTAATGAAGGATCTAAAATGGTAAACTATAATCCCCAACAACCAATGGGCCTATTTAATCACATACTCGTTTTCCCATCAAATAACAACCCTTTTCCCAATCATCAACCTCATTACTACTGTCTCTGGCAAACTGAAGATGTAATGAGCAATTAATATCTAGCGAATAGAAAATTCCCCTTGCCATTACTACAATTTCTTGTTTAATTTTGCTTTGATTAAGAAATCCATGAGTTAAAAGACAGAAGAAGATACTTGGTTACTGGTTTTGAAGGTTATGGGGTGAGCACCAATTATTTCCTGGCTCTTGAAAATAAGACCTGGTTAATACTCTGTATTTTATGTAGTCTGGAGATCTGTGAAGTCACGCACTGGTTTTTCCCCAAAGTTCACAATTCTGTCCAAGAGCATGAATTGTTTTGAGACCAGAAAAACTGGTTCCAGGCTGTTTGCAAACCATCTCAATGGATTTAGCGATGAAACTTTCGGACATTTGAAATGTGATAATTATGGAAAACAGAAAATGAATATTAAGAACAAGAACAAGGCACAAGATATCTGCAACTACTTACGTACTTGTATAACCTACCCACATGATCCATTATATTTGGTATACTGGAAATACCCAGTTAGGACAGTTAAAGAAGATACTAACTCCATTTATACTGATATAAATTTTATATGTATCTATATATTGGTAACAACTCCTTGGAACTTTTGACTCCTATGCGGTATCTTAGTGTTGTTGACTTTTTTTTTATAACATAACAATATTAACATTCTATTCTAAATCTAATCAGGAATTTAAGTGTAAGTCTACTGTATTTTTCAAATTCAATTAGGAATGCAAGACAAAACCTAACTGGAACTACTTCTTGAAGTTCTCTATATGGTCTTGCCTTTTTATCTTAATCTTTTCTTTATCACTTGCAGTCCGATGTCTTATTCAATTCTATGTTTTATTCTATTGGCTTGTAATCCAGAAATATATTTTACTTATTCTGCCTACTTCATCACCTACCTAGCAGAATATAGGCTTTGGCAACTGTCTTGCATCAGCAAACTTTAAACGTTGTTATTATCTTCTATCTCCACAATGATGGTGCCAAATTTGTTTGGCATAGATTACTTCTAGACACAAGAGTTCTCTTAATTTTCCTTGGACCGAATATCTAATTTCTGGATATATCATGTTGCAGTTTGTCTTCTAAAGGTTTATTTGGTATTCATGGAGTTCCAAAATTCTATTTGCCATATAACACTAGTTAGAGGAGAAATGGAATAACATTGAGTTAGTTTGTCTGTTTTCAAATTGGCACATGGAACATGATGAGTTTATTTTCCTCAATCCTTGTCTTACGCTCCCGAAAAACAGTGCAGGGACTACTGAAGGCTTTTCTATGTGTGGTGGTGATTTTGTTGAAGTGTACAGTGACCCTACCCAAGAAGGTAGGAGAAAAGTGCATAGTTTCTGTCAATTTATTGTTTTGAATGCATTGTCCTAAAGAATCTTTTGTTAAATATATGCATTCTATGGATAGGCATATTTTGCTTCATGATAGAACTTTTTGATAGTTTCTCTGCCATAATATAATTCACCTTGCAACTCAATCTGTTGAACACTTGGATTATTACTGCATAGTGGACTGTATGACGTATCAGTTTCTTCAGATTTTAGATGGAAGCAAGATTGTAAGGATAGGTCAGTTCAACTCTTGGTGTGTTTAGTAGCATTTCTAATTATCTTTTAATATATTCATTTTCTACTGATCAGTTTCTTTATTGAGGGCTGAAGAAGTGGTTTTGTACTGCTCCAATAATGGATTACTGTGCTCCCTAAATTTTGGAATTTTGTCTGTTCCATTTGGCAAGATGGAAAAATAATAGAAAACAGTAACTAATGCATAGGTTGAGGATTATTAAGTTTAAGATTCTTCTTAATGCTGCAAACAAGCTGTATCGTTGTCTTGCATTCTGGAAGATTTGTTTGGTTTAAGAAGCTTTGTCGTGGAGCTATTTGTGGATAGAGGATGATTATTCAAGACATGAAACAATTTAATTTGGAGTAGAAAAGGACTGTTCTATGGCTCTGGACTAGTCCATAAATAGTATACTGTGGAGATTATAACTAGGAGTTCCACCCAACCCTTTTTATTATTCACTACTGAAAGATGAGGTCCATCAAATTTAAGTACACAACTTAGTATAGAAAAAGGAAAAAATTGACAAAAAGAAAAGCATGCTTAACCATAATTATTTATCCACATCCGTGCTGACACACTGAGACATTATTCAGCAATCCTTCTCAACACTAATAATGCTAACACAACCAAAATAAGGGTACCTTGACTTTTTATTATCATTTGAAGCAGCAATGAAATTATATAATTTCTGGCGATAGAAAATACCTAACAACACTAAGACTAACTTCTAGAAATTCCTCGCAATCAACTACTGAATCTTTTGATACATTTAAAATCTACAACCAAAATGGTTAATAATTATCCCCAAATAAAGTTAATAATTATCCCCAAATAAAGAAGTGAAACTATAGAAAAGTTGTCTAGAAATAATCGAAGGCCTTCTGATTCACTGCCTAAAAAGAGTAATGTTGCCAAGGTTTCCATGTTGAACATTATTTCAGTGGAATTTATAGAGGCAGAGGATGAGAAACAAGATCTACTAACTGTGAAAATGATATAATTTTTGGCCCTCTTGGACCTTTATCTACTGAAGGTGCTGATTGCACCAAATTTTGGTAAAAAGGAAAAAAAAAAAAAAAGAAAGAAAGAAAAAGAAAGAAACTTCATCTTAAATAAGTGAGGAGTGATGTTGTCAACTTCTGCTCTTTTCTGCTAACCATAGTGGTATTAGGCAAATGGAGAACTTATGTATAAGGCTTCTGCCTTTTTAATCTTACCAGTGGGTTAAATGTGCATTCTGTCGATAAAGATTAACAGCACTCTTCCCGTGGAAGCCTTTAATGTCCTTTAACCATCCTATCTGAATAACCTCTCTCCATCTCTCTGTGCATTAGTAGTTGTAACAGTCAGCATGAATAATATAAGCTCTGTTTAGAGCTTCATTTAAGTAAATAACTATTGAAAGAACTATAAGTTTTGGATTGCAATTTTTTGTGATCTATTCTAGAAATTGTCATTTTTAAAGGCCTGTAAATCCATTTGGAATGCCTGTGAAGCCTTGAGTTTTTTCCTTTCCTTTCCTTTGGTGGTATTAGTTTTAGTTTGTAATCTTTTCCTGGAGCTTGTTATTCAGCGGTAGCTTTCTTCAAATAAATAATCCTGGAAGGAACTATAAGTTTCAGACAATTTTATGATCTTTCTTGATATTGTCTTCTTTAAAGATCCATTTATAATGTGTGTGTAAAGCCTTTGCGTTTTTCCTTTGCTTCGTTGGTGTTAGTTTTAGTTTGAAAATCTTTTTCCAGGAGCTTGGGATTCAGTGGTGACTTGCTTCTTCCTTGATACTGCACATAATATAGTGGAATATATTGAGATCATTTCAAGAATTCTGAAGGATGGAGGGGTAAGCATTTTCAACTATTTATTCTTATGTTATATTTTTTTGGTTTTTGACTAGTTTTGTAATAATTGCTTTGTCCAGGTATGGATAAATCTTGGGCCATTACTTTATCACTTTGCTGATATGTATGGTCAGGAAGATGTAAGTCTCTTGTTTAGATAAATATACTAGTGTTGGTTGCTTGCCTTTCTGGTATTTTAATCTTATAGTTTTACGCTTTCAGGAGATGTCAATTGAGCTTAGTTTGGAAGATGTGAAAAATGTTGCTCTTCATTATGGATTTGAATTGGAGGTAATCTCACATTTTCAGAAATGTTCTTTTTTCTACTTTTATATCTAGTTTAGTTATAGTTTAAGCTCCTTTAAGCACCTTAAATTTTGAAACAGAAATGCTCAACCATTGAGACAACATATACAACCAATCCTAGATCTATGATGCAGGTAAGCTCACTTTACATCTTACTATTGCTAGTTACTTCTGTATAAATTGATCTTTTTTTTAGATAGGTAGTTTGAATGTGATTTACCTTTCAGACTTTTAAAGGGCATATTTTTATTTTGTTGTACATGAAATTTCCAATAATTTCTCTTTTTCAGTTCTCTTGTTTAGGCTGTTGCTTTTATCAGGTTTCTCTAGAGAGAAAAAACAGGACAAGAAAATGTCCTTATTTTGGTTATTGTTGATTCACATACTTGCATGAGGAAGATAATCATTGCCACAACTCATGAAATTTAATTGAGAGCTAAAATTCTAATAGAATAAGTTAGAGCAGGTACCAATCTAACATGGTACTCTTGTTTTTTACTTATGTCACTGCCCCTATTTATTGGTTATTGTTCACATGTTAGGCTTTCTTATGAAAATTTGTGTTCAACCACATGTGAGGGAGTTTGTTAATTGGTTTTAACCAAAACTTAGAGCATGTGTAGAGCCGTAAACGAATCGAGTCGAATTGAACATCAGAAGTTTGAGCTTGGTTTGTTTAATTTTCAAACACTGTTTGAGTTCGCTTGTTTAATGTTTCGAACCAAAAATTTTGTTCGAATTCGTTTGTCATTTGTTTGTATTGCTCGAGTTCACTCGTTTAACTTTCAAGCTTACTCAAGTTTGAATTAGGATTTACCTTATTCAAACAAACACAATCTAATTATTCTAATAAAATCATAAAATCAAATAAATATTGTAAAGAAGATCATATACTTACTGTAAGAGCTATCGCCTTAGAAGTAGAGTTGAGTTTGGACTTCAGAGAAGGTAAGGGAAAGGGAACCGCCATTTTTTTAGGGTTTGTCAAAGA
>LVCA01019748.1:9265-26018 GCA_004801955.1 Calotropis procera
TACATCCGCAGCTCTCTAAAGTGAAGAGACGAATTACTTAAGGAAGTCGCCGGCAGCCTCCGATCTTGGACCAAAATCATCCGACGGTGATCTCCTCCGTGTTTCAGAAGCAACAGACAGCCGAGACAACAATAGTCCCCGACATGGTAACTGTTTATTCACATCTTTCTTCTCAAACCCAGTCGCATATCCTCTTTTTCCCCCCCTTGAGTTGCTGCGTGAATGGCAGGGGTCTCTTTATACGTGCGCGAATTTTTACTATATTATCATCCATTGTCTTGATTGGCAAACTCTTTTGTTGATCTGTGCGTTTCTATTGATTTTTTCTTTTTAGTATCCTTGTGTGTGTGTGTGTGTATATATATATATTTGTGTGTGTGTGGGCATCACTCTGGGATCTGAATTGGGGATCCTTTCTATCTGCCTATCCGTTATTTTGGAGAATTTCAGAAAAAATAAAGAAATTACTCTTGTAGCGTGGGATCTGATTAACTTAAGAGTGTTGCCCGAATGCGTTCCTCGGTCATACTGTGTCCTTTTAACTTCTAAATTAATGAGAATTGGTTATTTACGAATACCTTAACTGGACAGTTGTAGTTGGCATGATTTCATCTGAAATTCTCTATTTGATGGTTGAATTTTGTTTTGTGGGTATCAGTATCTGAAATGACTATGGTTCAGTTTAAAGTTGAATTCATATGATAATCTTTGGATTACGGTAGATGCTTTCATTGATCTGTAATTGGACCAAAAAGTTCCCTTAATTTGCATTCACACTATAAAATTCCAATATTAGCAAATAGACTGTTAAATCTCTGAACTATATCGCTACTACTGGTGTATCCAGTCTAGCTTTAGAAGCTTTATGATTTGTTAAAGGTGTAGGACATCTTACGTCTTCCCTTAGATAATCAATCATGCACAGACATCAGAAAATAACTTTTATTTTACTATAAATTTATTTACACCATAGATCTTTCTAGCAGTTTCTTGAGATTATGATTCTGTGCTTGGTATGACTTGTATATAAGGAATTTGATACAACTTATACGATTCTTCTTGTAGTCTACATCAATTTTAATATGCCTAAATCTGTAGATTTTGGTGCCCTTGTGGTTTGAATAGTTGATATTCAGTTTGGGTTGCAAATTAGTTGATATGGTTCCTTGTGATCTTTCAAATTTGAATTTTTTCCAACTTTTTGTTTATTTTAAAATTCTTTACCAATTTATTCCAAGCTGCTAATACAATGGTAGTAATCTTTCTTTCAATTTCAATTACTCTTTTTACATTATATTTGTTTCTTCTTCTAACAAAATGAAACTTGTACCTGTTTTTGCTACTATTGCTTTTATCAGATGAATCTGAACATTAATTACAGCTCCCGTTCTTTTTAGATTCATTTTGTGCTTCTCATTAGCCGGCAGGGAAAAGTAAGGTTAACAAAGTGGTATTCACCTTATACCCAGAAGGAAAGAAGCAAGGTATTTTATGTTTATGTTTTTTCAAATTATTCTTACTACACAAGGGGAGTCTCGTCAAGCATTTTGGCTTTCTTCTTTTTAATTATTTATCCTTGTGGGCTTGGAAGCCTGGAGTAGCCACATATTGAGATTGTTCCATTGAGCTAGGGTACATAGAAAAGCGAGTTAGACATCAAAAGGATAGCTGAATAATCCCTATCTCCTTATATTCTAGGCTCTGGATAGGTGTAAGAGTTGAAGTTATTATCATGAAACATTTTTAGTCAAATTTTGGTTTATTCATTAGCATCTCTCAATTATAAACGTTAGTCATTTTGAATGTGCAAATATGTTTAGGTTATCCGAGAACTTGGCGGTCTAATTCTCAATCGAGGTCCCAAGCTTTGCAACTTTGTTGAGTGGAGGGGATTTAAGGTCGTTTACAAAAGGTACTGTTAGGATTTTTTATTTTTCATATGGTTTAAGTATCCCATAATTATCAGTTTTATAATTTCTCTGGTAATTTTGTAGATATGCCAGCCTCTACTTCTGCATGTGCATAGACCAGGAGGACAATGAATTAGAGATCCTTGAAATTATTCACCATTTTGTTGAGATCCTGGATCGCTATTTTGGAAGTGTAAGCCTGCAGACTTCAGACTTATTCAATTGGTTCTTTATATCTTTGAAAGGAAAGAAAGCATCAATTTGTGTACTGTTTCTGACTGTGTTTGTTTGTTTGTTTCACAGGTTTGTGAACTGGATTTAATATTTAATTTTCACAAGGTATGAGTTTTTTCTAACTCAATATTTCGAATTTTATCCTAAAGAAACATATTTCTTGGTTCCTCTATACCCTATTTCCTGGGGTGGCGCTGGGGGAAGCTCTGGTTATAGTATATAAAATTAGAGTAAGGATTGCCATCAACCATGGGTTTAGACAGTGTAATTTTTTATTTCTTAGGCCATTCTATATGACTGGGAAAAATGGGATATTAGAAATGGTCCTTTTGCTTCAGCTGTTGCTTGGGTTTGTTATGGACATGGAATCAACTTGCATCTCTTATACTAGTTATGGAATATGTTGGTGGAGATGATTTGCATAATTTTAAATACTGCAGCTTTGAGTCTGGACCTGTTCAATTGGATTTAAAAGAACTAGATTACATTCCTTGATGAGAATATGTTTTTCTTGGGTATACTCAGACTTAGTTTCCTCTGATACTTTCATATGTGATGGTCTGTTTTAGCACATGTACTTGTTTCCTACGGAACACATTATCTTTTTAGGGCACATTTTGAAGGAAATGCCTTTTTATCTGTCACTCATCTACTAAAAGGCTGTACTTGGACTTGATTTTGAATTGTGTTTATATTGAGAAGAAAAATATAATTGATATATAATATTGGAACTATATGTTGAATCTCTAATTTTGAGTTATGAAACAATTTTGAGATGAATGGGAAAAAGTTGGGTTAAAAAGAACAAAATACAGACTCAACCTTTAATCATGTTTTGTTTCTGGTATGCATGCTGGGATTATGTCTTTTGTCCCCATACAAGTCCTTCATTATTTTGAGATTTCTTTTTCTAGTCTTCTTAGAGAGTACCTTTTTAGTTGGTGTAGAATTTTCTTCAACCCTTTACTTGGTCTAAGTGTTTTAATCAAATCTAGGCTGAGATCTGTCCCTGAATTGTCTTTGACTGTTATTAATTACAATTTTTGTTGATGGTTTGCAACTTTAGTAGATGCCTCAGGTTAACCATTTTCTGTTTATGTAATGCACCGCCATAATACAGTATCTGGAAATATTCAAACTAACTGGTGCTGAGAGCTGGAATTTGTCCCAATTTCATCTATATGAGAAAACCTTCTCCAACTCCTCTCCCCTCTGTGTTGTGCTTCTTTCCCAAAAGAAGAAAGAGAAAGGGGGAAAAAAAAAAAAAGAAAAGAAAAAGAAAAGAAATGCTTGAATTTTGAAAACTGAGTTTATTGAAACAAATCCCACATAGTTTTGTATTTTTTTTTTTCTTTTTTAAAATTCGCTTATCACATAAAAATTAAATAGGTACTTCTGACTTGATATCAAAATCAAGTCGCTTGTTAGTGAGGTTAGTTGTTTTAGTTCAGTGGTTTTAGGAAAGTGGATTTGGAAACCCAGGTTACCAGAACGAATTCCCATACAGCTTTGTCTTCTTCATTGCAGGCGTATTACATATTGGATGAACTATTGATTGCTGGGGAACTTCAAGAATCTAGCAAGAAAACAGTTGCACGTTTAATAGCTGCTCAGGTAAATCTCTCATTGTGTGTTTTAGTTTTTTTTTTCAGTTCATGAGTTCCTGAAAACATTAGTACTTCATGGTTAATTTGCAGGATTCCTTGGTGGAAGCTGCTAAAGAGCAAGCAAGCTCTTTGAGTAATATGATTGCACAGGCAACTAAGTGACGGAAATTGTCAACTGTTAAAAGTGTTTGTTTGTATTCTACTGATTCGAGTCTTATTTCTCTCTACCAACTATAGCTTTAGAGCTTTTGGAGGTTTTTTTATACATTATTTTGTTTCACTTCAATTGCATATTCAAATGTTGTACACTTTGAATGACTGATGAAATAGTATAACTAAAGGAGAAGTTTGGAATATTTATCTAGTAATTGATTTATGTAAGTTTGATCCTTGTGTTAATTCTTCTAGACTCCCTTTCCTTTCAAAACAACGTTGGACATCTGAAATGTATCCAAAATTCGTTTTCGTTATTTACTTTTGATGTCCATCTGGAATGCGTTTAAATATTTTTCTAATGTCAATCAAAGTTTGTCAATTAACTTGATATATTTTTTTTATCATTATTTATGTCAAATAATAATATTTTATAACTTCCATTAAAACAAAAAAAGTTATTAATTAACTAACTTAGTTATTTGATAAAAATATCAAATCAATATAAATATCTCAATATTTATTGATTTTGTAATGAGTAAAACCCATTGAAAAAAATTGGAGAAATTGCCGAGCACGCAAACCACCGGCTATGCCGTAAGTGGAGGGTTTTGGTGCTCAACTTTCTCTACTGATTCTTCATCTCAGAGGGCCTATGGAAAGGACAACGGTTTCTCCCTTTTTCTCTTTTCTCTGTTTTCTCTTTAGTTCACCACCATCCATTGTTTGGTTAAATCTAACTAATTGAGCAGGTAGAAGAAAGCGAAGAAGTTGTTCGAAGACGATTGGAGGAGTCTCTAGACTTGCACCCTGATGATCCTTCCATCCATTTCAATCTCGTATGAAAATACTTCTAGTTACCCCTTTCAATTCTAGTATATTCATTTTGTCTAATCATTTTTTCACGGAATGTTGCAAATTCAGGGAGTTCTATTTTGGAAACGGGGGGAAAAATCTATAGCTGCGGAGCATTTTGTGAAATCGGCCAAATTGAACCCAGAAAATGGTGTTACTTTTAGATACTTGGGTGACTATTATGCCCACATTTCTGTTGACTCTCAGAGGGCTATCAAGTGCTACCAAAGAGCTGTCACTCTTAATCCCGATGATTCTGATGCGGGAGAGTCCATGTGTGATTTACTGGACCAGGGAGGGAAAGAGAGCTTGGAGATTTCGGTCTGTCGTGAAGCTTCCTTCAAGTCTCCCAGGGCTTTTTGGGCTTTTCGTAGATTGGGTTTCCTTCAGGTTTTCGTTTTCTTGCACTTCCTATTTCCATTTACTGTACAATTTCTCAATTTCTTCCTTTTCTTACTCTGCTTTTATGTTGATAAAATGGCAGCTCTATCATAGGAAATGGTCTGAAGCTGTACAGAGCCTTCAGCATGCCATCCGTGGTTATCCTGCTTGTGCTGATCTCTGGGAGGTTGTTCCTTTTGTCCTGAAACTTTCTTCTTTTTTCTTATTTAATCTTGATAGAGTCTGAGCTCACTGGTTCCTATATTTGGCGTATTTGTAGGGTTTGGGTCTTGCCTACCAGCGATTGGGAATGTTTACCGCTGCAATTAAGGTACCTTTTTACCTTTTTGTTGGAAACTTAGAATGAGCTCAGTTTAGTTAAAATTAATAGTTGTTGTGGCAGCAACTAACCCAATATGTTTTTTCCCCTTTACAGTGTAACAATCCGTTCATACATGACTTCTGTTTGCTTTATATTCTGGCCCGACTTCTCCTTTTGCTTCTTCAGTATCTACTATTATCTTATACTATACAATCCCGTTCATAAATATACTCTGTGGCGTCAAGGAATTAGTGAAAAAGCATTAAGTATGTTTGTTAAAAATGTTTCTTTAAGTATAACTGGCCCTTTTCCTCTTATCACTTCTGCTATTCTGTAATCTCTGAACTAACTTTTTGTCCCTTGGGGTTATCCAAGCTTAAATGCTGTGTGCTGAAAACCTGACATGATATAATTACTCAAGAAGAAGAGATGTGATCCATTATGCAGAATTTCCTATTTCCTCTATCCTGAGAAACTAAACAAAACTTCTGAAATTTGCATTATTTTTTTCAGAGTGAAATGGAAAAAATTGGCATTGGAAAGACAACCATTCAGGATTTCTGAGTGGCTATGTTTAGTTTCATTTGTTTATGAGCTGACTTCTTTTCTCTGTTTCAACAGTCATATGGAAGAGCTACTGAGTTGGAAGACACAAGAATCTTTTCTTTGGTTGAAAGTGGAAATATTTCTTATATGCTTGGTTCTTTTAGAAAGGTATAAGTAAAAACTTGTTTGTATTGAATAGCTTACATGACATCTTTTCGGTATTGGGGGTGAGCAGTTAGTTTTCACTCAAATTACTACGCTTGTTATCCTGGCTGTAGCAGTCTTTCTTTTGAAATCCCAACACATTATTTTAACGGTTACTTTTGAAATCTGTTCTCTTCATTTGGAGTAAAAAAATCAATTGAAGCAAAATAAATCATTGCATGCATAGACTTTTCAGTGTTAGTTTTATGAATCATCTCTTTCCACCTACCACTTTCTTTATTCTTTTATAACTCTAAATTGTTGGGTCTTCTTCTGCTTGCATGTGAGGTCTCTATTTAAAATGATGATCTTTCTGCTCCTTGGGCTTCAGCTGCTTTGATGTGTGTGGCAGTGTTCTTTGAGTTAACAAGAAAGGCTTATGGAGAAGATGAAATTTTATTTTGAATGAAATAAAGTTCACAAGAGGATATAATGGCTGCTTACTGCATTTTTTGCTACCTTTCCTAAGAGCAGTAGGATGCTTCAAGACCATCAGTGTTAAAAATAGATCCAGTAGTACTCTCCATCTCAAAAATCATGCTAATTCTTTCTATTTTTATTGCTTGGAAAAGCTTGCCAATATTTTAAATCAATAAAACATTTATTGCTATTTTCCCAAACTATTATTTACCTTTATTTAATCTATTGTTTCACACATTCCCACTCATTAAATGTTCTTTTGAGGACATAATGCAATCGTACAAGGGACCCAAATATATACACAGTTATTCTAAGAACCTAAAAGGAAACTGAAATTAATGCTAAGTTTAAACTCAAATTATTTTTTCATCTTAAACGGTTCAATCAGAAACACTGCTGCAGTGGTAAAGTTTTGATTATTTGAGACCCATTAAAACTTAAAATAATTTGCTTTAAGAGGATTTGAACTTCATTTGCATATGCATACATCCATACATATGTGGGGTTTTCTGTGTGTGAGTGCACATAGACTCGTGTCCACATTATCATTGTTCTTAATTTTCTACTTGTCTGTTAATGAAGGGAATTGAGTTTTTTCATCAAGCTTTGCAAATTTCTCCTCAAAATGTCGCAGCATGCTATGGCCTTGCTTCTTCACTACTTGGTTTGGCAAAGGAATGCAGAGATTTAGGTGCATATAAATGGGGAGCTTCATTATTGGAGGTCAGTTTTGCTGTAGTGCAATAATAGTATTTCAGTATCTGTGGCATTTTCCTTGTCAAAATGTGGTTTTCTTGTAGATCTATAAATATCTTTGCACAAATTTAGGAGGCTTCTGAAGTAACAATGACAATTATGTCGTTAACTGGCAATATATCCTGTATCTGGAAGCTTCATGGTGATATTCAGGTATAATTTAAATTGCTCTTTTGAATTGCCATCTTTTTAACATCCATAGACAACGTTACTTTTACTTGACACAATTTATTAGGATACAGTTTCTGTTGTATGAATTTTATTTTTTGTTCCACATGAACTGTTTTAGAAATGCTATTTCTGATTGGGACTGATGTCTTTCTGTTTCTTTATTAGCTACTGTATGCTAAAAGTTTTCCGTGGATGGAAAATGGTTTGGGAGAAAAAGCTGATGACAGAACCTTGAATGATTCAATAATTTCCTGGAAAAAGAAACGCTCCCTAGCTGCTGTATCTGGCTGTCGTTCCTATCAGCGGGCTCTGCATTTGGCCCCTTGGGAAGCTAATTTGTACACTGACATTGCTATTGCATCAGATCTCAGTCTCTACTCCGAGGAGAATCATAGAGTGGACCTGAAGACATGGTACTTATTTACTATCTTTGATGATATTCTATGTATTTGAAGTTCACCTTACTTTTATTTTATGTGACAGGTCGTTGTCTGAGAAGATGTGCCTAGGTGGCTTATTACTTGAGGGTCATAATAATGAGTTCTGGGTGACTTTAGGATGTTTATCAAATCACAATGTACTGAAACAACATGCTCTTATCCGTGGACTGCAATTAGATGTTTCTCTAGCTGTTGCATGGGCATACCTTGGGAAGGTATTGTATAATCTTTCAATTTCAAAATTGCATGGGAGTTTTAACCTTTTATGTTACTCGTGACATCATAAAATCCTATTTAGGTGTTCAGAATAATGATTGTTGTGATAGGATGCTGAAACTTCTCCATTGGCCATTTGAATTCGTTGAACCATGATCCGTGGAGGTCATCTAAAGTTACTTATATGCATGATATTCTCCAATTATAAATGAGTGACAAAGGTTATTGATTCTAGATTGTGCAGGAGGTTTAGACAATTTAGTTTTACTGAACTATAATCTCCCTAACAGTTGGCACTTAATGCATGGCAATCCTGTTTTCAGTTTGTTGACAACAAAAAGAATTCTGTTGATTTAGCTTGTGACGATGAAAGCAACATTTAGTCTTTATTTATTTCTATTTTCTTCTGAAGGAAGTTTTAGCTTGTACCCTGAACCAAACATATCTGACAAGATATGGCTTGAAGAGAACAACTATTTTTTTTATTTGTTGTTTCCCAAACAATTTCTGTTGCCATGTAGACATAATGCACCTATGTATATGAAAGTTTATGAACTTGGCACTTACCTGTTAGGTTGCAAAGAGATTTGGTGCTAGACAACCCCTGAAATAAGCTGAACCATAAAGAACTAGATTCTTTTGGTTCTTAACTTAGAAAAAGGTTGTTTTGATCAAGAAAATTATGAGAATTGCGTGAAACCAGAAAGATAGAAGCTGAATATGTCCATGTAGTGGGAGTGATGAACCCTAGACTTCCCACTTAAAACCTTATTGCATCACAATTTTAACTTGATTATATTGCGGCATCATTACCCAGGTACATTATCTTTATTTTGCACAATTTAAACTTGAAGAAACCTGACATGGATATTTTGCAATTTTTGCCTTGCATGCTTAAGTAAAGATACAAGATGTGATAATCAGGGGGTTGTAAGAAAGTGCCAAACAAAAGTTTCTGTTATGCATTTTAAGAAAGGCTAGTTTTTTACCTTTGAGAGAAAAATTGGAATTAGCTTTAAATTGATTCATACAGAGAAACAGGATTTATTAGCCCAAGCTGAAGTTGTTCCAAAAAGTTCTTGTAAGCTGTGTTTAATTTTTTGTGCTTTCTTTGTGGATCTATTTGCAATCAGATCTCATATCATTTAATGGAACTCCTCCAAATTCACTTTGATACCATTCTTTCAATTTTATCTTTCTTTTCTTTTCTCTTTGCCCCTTCGCTTTTGTCATTTTCTTCCATATGAATCCAACAAAACTATTGTAATGAAAGAACACATGAATCAGTCAACAAACTCACTTCTAGAGTGCACAATCCTTAAGTAATGTTCTTGGTAACATTACTTTTATAGCTTACATCATTTCCCCTTCATGAGACAAAGACCTAACTGAAGAACATAGGTCAAAAGTTATGGAGCTGCTATATACATTTCGCTTGCAGATTCTTGCTTGCCATTCTATACACGAGTGCCTAATTTGTTGGCTGGAACGTCAGCTGTATGCATTGGGTTTCTGCATAATTTTTTTTTGTCCCCCTTCAGAACTGCATGAATTAGATACCATGCAACTGTCACTCAATATAGTTTCTAAAGTAACTGAAAGGGGAAACATATGACAAGACTAAAGTCTTGGGTATCTTACCATGGGCTAATAGTGCATTGTAAATCTACGTGTAAATGTTGTTGAATATCTGTCTTCTGAAATCTTAGCTCATTTGTTTTCAAACTCTCCTCTTGCAGTCTAATTGTAATAAATGGAAAAAAAGGATCAATTTTTTATTTTTTTTGAGTTCAAGAAAAAATAGTGTGAGAAGCTAGTTGCCGAAGGATTTGTTCTAAATTAACCATTCAGAATTTTCCCTTGGTTTAGTGTTAAGTCATTTTAATCAAGATCTTATCATAAACAAATGTATTTTTAAGTTCAATTCCAGTTTCTAGAGTTGTTTGCAGATAATTTTTATGTCCTTATAGTTTGGAGACAATAGGTAATCTTAGGAGTTCTGACAGCACAAGTTACAGCTCTATAGGCAAAACGGTGAAAGGCAATTGGGCCAGCAAGCATTTGATCGTGCTAGAAGCATAGATCCTGCACTTGCTCTACCGTGGGCTGGGATGTCAGCTGATGCTGATGTTAGGTAAATTTTGCACTTTCGTTTGACAGTTGGAATGGTATTGTATTTGGTATTCTTTTTTTAAGTGGAAACTATATTGACATCTGCTTTATTCCCAGAAATATGAAGCCAGAGGAAGCATATCAATGCTGTCTGCAGGCCATTCAAATATTGCCAGTACTCTTATCTCTTCTCCATTGTTGTCTCTCTCTCTCTTTCTCTCAGATATACACACACAGACCTAGTTGCTTAAATGTGTGGACATTGTGAAACTTGAAAAGTGGTCACTCAAAAAATGGAGATGGGACACTTAACTTATGTTTATCTAAGGGACTATTATGCTTTGCATTTTTAACTAGCTTGATTATCATATTTGTTCCACATTTTTTGTCAGATCATGAATGCAAAATGAACTTGTGTAACATTTCATCCGCTAGAAGAAGAATAAGTATTGATTCGTGAACATGCTTATTCAAATATTTTGGTCCTGTTATTTAAGCCTGCACAACAAGATAGCATGGGTAAAATACAAATCTCAGGAGAACATTCTTAAAAACATATATGAAATTACAATATTATTGATATAATGGAAACTTTTAAAGTGCTCTCTTGTAACCATAGGTAACTTACAGATCCTAGAACCTATCTTACTTGAAGAAGGATAAAAAAATCCTGATCATGCTAGAAATATGATGTGATAATTAGGGATATCCACATAAATAATAAAGTTCAAATTCTATTCTAAAACCATAATCATGGAACAAAAATCCTAATTCTAATATAAATCAAGTTTGTAACCTTAAATTCTCAAGAATTATAAAATCACAATTAGCAGAGCCATAAATAGTAAATTTCTAATTCTATTCCAAAATCATAACCAAGGAAAGGAATGTCTTAGTTTTACTATAAATCAAGTTGCAACCCTAAATTTTCATGACTAAATTGTAATGTAGAATGTTGGCTTGATTAAAAATCTTCCAATTCTTCAATCTTTTTCTTCTCTTCATCATTGGCAGCTTGCAGAGTTTCAAATTGGCCTTGCAAAGCTTTCTCTACATTCTGGTCATCTGGCATCTTCTGAGGTATTTAGGAGCATTTGCTAATTAATGTTGCAAGTTATTTGTGTTCTATGTTATTTTGGATATAGCTGAGAAGTTAACGAGGGAAAGAGGGAAGAAAAATTAAAACTTATTCAATGGGTTGATGGGACAGGTTTTTAGAGCCATTCAACAGGCGTTGCAGCTTGCACCCCACTATCCTGAATGTCATAATTTGAATGGGCTTGTATGTGAATCAAGAACTGATTATGAAAGTGCTACAACGTCATTTAGATTAGCACGCTTTGCACTGAGGTCATCTGAAAAACATTCAAAAATCTTCCTGAAAGATATTTCAGTTAATCTTGCGAGGTCCCTTTATAAGGTTCGTTCTTCCTACTGAGTTAATCTCTCCTTGTAACACATTGGGGCTGGTTCTATGCATTGAATAATTTTTTTATTCTTAATTTTAAATGCATAGGCAGGGAATGCCAGTGATGCTGTTCAGGAGTGTGAAACATTGAAGAAACAAGGTCTGGCATGTACCTATTACTTTAATTGTAAAGCTTTGTATGAGTTTTTTCAATATTCTTACTATGCCATCCATAACTCCCAATATGAGCTGAAAAGGTATTTTGCATCCTGAGATTGTTTTGTTTATACATTGGTTTTTCTCTGCAAAACCTTGGTGCAGTTATTTACTTCATTGCAGTTTATCGGTATTCTCTTTCCAAGTAATCTAGGGGTGGGTACTTCTGGGTCAAAATCATGTATCTGCTTTACAAATTATGAATTTTTCACCTGTGATCTTTTGTGATGACACCTGTGGCAGATGACATTTTTTCTTATTTATCACCTTGATTTACTGAATAGGTCATCTTGATCTAGAGGTGTTGCAGATATATGCTGCATGTCTATGGCAACTTGGCAAGCATGATATGGCTCTGTCAGCAACAAGGGCACTTGGTGCAAGCATTTTGTCAATGGAGCCTAGATTAGCTGCTGCTCCTGCAAGTTTCATCTGCAGATTGATATATTCTGTTTCAGGATTAGGCACAGCAATTACAAGCATTTTGAAAATGAGCAATCAATTGTTAGAGAATTCAAAAATTAGGTTGACTGCATTTGCTATTCATTCTCTAGATCAAAGTAATCAGCTTGAGTCAATTGTTTCTAGCAGCTGTGAGTTTGTTGATTCAAGCAAAGATATCTCTTCAATCCATCTCCTAAGAACACTTGTTGAATTAGTGAGTTTCATATTCCTTGCTTTTAGTCTAATTTTATAATACTCCTTTGGCCCCATTCGTCCCACCTAAATCAAATATGCAAGTATTAAAGAAAGTTATTTTTATGTTGGTATGTCTATTTTTTTCTCTGTAATTATCCCTTGATGTCTATTAAGTAATAAGAAAGTTATCTTATTCCCAAAGTATTTTACATTTTTTTTTAAGTTTGTCTTGAAAGAGACTTCTATTGGATAGAGGTAAGTTTTGGAAAATGAAATTTTTATTCATCCTTGATTACTGATGGGATAATTTTTGCTAGAAGTAGAACAGATATGGAACGGGGAGGGAGTACTTTTGAAAGTTTTTGGCATGTCAGATGTTGCAATGTTCTATACTATAATTCCTTTTTTGGTTTTATAGGTAAAACATGCATCTGAGGATTCCCTAGGAATTCAAAATGGAATGCGGTATCTTAGAAATCAACTTCATTTATATCCTAATAGTGGAGTGATAAGGTAATCTAATGGATCTTTTTCATGGCAATTTTGCAGCCAAAGATACTCCTTTTTCTGTGCCCTATTAAGTCAAAGTAGTTACGATATGCAATTTCTAGTAATAATCTCTATCCAGTCTTTGCTCATGCTAGTATTATTTGCTGCTATCTGGATTTAACTAAAAGGTGATGCTATAACTATGGATGAATTATAATGGGCATTCTTATTGTGACACAAGTGCTTTCTGACTTCTGATTTGTTCAGAAAATAAGCTTCATGTACTCTTCTGTTTATGTAGCTTGTGAACTTTAATTCTTAACATTATTGGTTGGAAGAAAGGAAGAAATCTGTAGCATTTCCCATGAAAGAATTGTCCTTAGTGAAAATTTCTCTGGCATTAAATTCATTTAAGAATCACTTAGCAGATTGGATTGGTAATGTCCCTTAATCATGTCTTTACTCCAATTGGATGTACTCTTGAGAAAATTTGAAGTCTTAGGAATTTGAATTAGAAGACAAAATGATAGTGAATGAAATCATTGAGGTAATCATGACATGTATGTTATTTATATTTCAGTATCCCTTGTGATGCTTTAATTTGTTTCCATGTTTTGATGTAGTTTCCTGCTTATAGGAACCTTCTTGGTTATCTCTTAGTATCCAGTAGAGAATGGAAAGATGTTCATGTTGCTACCAGATGTTCAGTTGTAGACCTTTATGACCACAAAAATGATGATTGTGTGAAATCTGGATTTGAGATACTTGGTGCTGGAGCTGCCGCATGTTACACCACAGAGCACCTACATGAGAAACTTGCATTCTCTACCTGCAGAGAGCAGAGGCTGTTGGAAGCTGAACCAATCCTGCAATTGCAGAAGTATGTACTTCTCTGAATACCATTTATACCGTGCATTTTCTTTTTTAAAAAAATTGTGTTCATAAATCCATACTTTTTTTAAAAATTGCTTTCTCTATTGGGTTGTCTTCTTTTCAAGTTCTTTCCCTCAAAGCTATAGAAATCCATCACTACAAATTGTACTGAATCATGTTCCAAATTCTAATATCTTATGGAACATATATGCGAAAATTGAAGGGGTTTAAATTCCAGGTATTTACATCAACAACCATGGAATGATAGTGCAAGATATCTACTTATACTTAATTATCTACAAAAGGCACAGAAAGAGCAGTTTCCTCAACATCTTTGTGCACTACTTCAGCGGCTAATTTGTGTTGCTCTTTCTAATCCACTATACTTGAGGGAAGACAAAAGTTACAAATATAAAAGGTTCCAGCTTCTCCTTTGTGCTTCTGAGGTTTGTTTGCAGTCTCAGAATTACATCAGTTGTATTCAGCATGCTAAGAGTGCTTCAGCACTTTCACTTCCTGGTGGATACTTATTTTTTGCGCACTTGCTACTCTGTCGTGCCTTTGCTGTTCAGAATAATTCAGTTAACCTGAGCAGAGAGTATATGAGATGCTTGGAGCTTAAAACTGATTATCATATTGGTTGGCTTTGTCTCAAGATAATTAATTCTCAATATAATCTACAAACTGATGCTAATGTCATAGGATTATGTTTTGAGAAATGCTCCAAAGAGATCAAGAACACCTGGAATATGTGGATTGCTCTATTTAACTTGGTGCAAGGTCTTCTTGCTAGTAAGATGAAGGATCTTGTTGCAGCAGAAGAGTTTCTTTCACAAGCTTGTTCATTAGCTGGTGACCAGAGTTGCCTTCTCTTATGTCATGGTAAACATAAAATATCTTTATGGTTTAACTTAGTAAATTAAGGCAAATGATCTATTTGGCATTGATGTGTTTGGATTTTTTCTGTTTGAATAAAGTATCTTTTAAAATATTGAAGTTAATATGTGATAGTACTGAAAACGTGCTCTTTCAGTGGAAAAAGAAAACATTATATAGAAGGCACTCCTGGCTATGTCCTTCTCCTCTTATGGTTCTGCTACTGGTTGCTTCTCCATGTGATGTAAAGTTTTAGGTTTTCTGCTGACAATTTACAGAGATAGAACAATTTGTTTATCTTTCTCCTAATTTTTATTCTTGTGTCACTGGTTTCTCCTCATCTCAAGAAGGGTTTCTCAAACATCTACTTGACTAAAGATCAATCTTTGTATGAGGAATTTTTTTTTTTTTTTTTAAATTTCTTTTGTTATATTTGATAAATCTCCTTTTGTTCTGTTGTATTAATTTGCATAAGCATGCTACTTTATCTGTTATCCCCTGGTAGAGACAATAAACTTGTTGGTTCACTCAGGTACTATCTGTATGGAGCTTGCAAGACAGCAATGTGATTCACATTTCTTATCTCTCGCTATTAGAAGTCTGAAGAGAGCAAGAGAAACCTCTTTATTGCCCATGCCTATTGTCTCATTATTGTTGGCACAAGCAGAAGGTAGCTTTGGCAGTAAAGTAAAGTGGGAGAAAAACCTTCGTGATGAATGGTTGTCTTGGCCACCAGGTCAGCTTTTCTTTCTCCATCTCTCTCTCTCTCTATATATATATGTATATATTCTGTATGTATTCTAATTTTTTATGGTTGTTTATACTTTTGATTTTGAATTGCTTGAGCTTCTCTTTTTGCATGTGGATTGAGTAGAAACTTAAACATCCTTTTATTTGCAGTAGTAGAAGGGTTTTTGCGTAAGTTATTTTGGGCTGTTTATAGAATTGATTGCATGTAACAATTATAGATGTGAGGTCGTTCTTTTTTGAATACTTTACTGTTCTCTTGGCCCTAAAATGGAAAATATTTTTCGTGGTTAGGTTGTCTATATTATTGCCAACATTCAGCATCTCTGGGGAATATTGGTGATAGGCACAAGGGTGGTTGCATGCATTCTTCTAGGCTATAGGACAAACAAAAAATATATATTCTATCGTAATCTGTACATGAAAGGCAATTGGAAAGGAAGAAAACTTGCTCTTTTCTTGATGATCACTCAAAAAGTGGACTTGCACAACATATCTTAGGTTACCTACTGAGTCAACTGAATTCAATTACATTTCTCGCAGGGAATAGGCCAGCAGAAGTATATTTTCAAATGCATTTGCTTTCTGAACAGCAAAGGGACGGTTCTTCTTTACCTATTTTGAAGTCTCCGCAGAATCCTCTTAGATGGAATCTTCACGCAATCCACCTGAACCCATCTTGTCTGAGATACTGGAAAGTGTTGTTTAACTCTAGCGGCTACCATACGTGATCAGGTCTTCAAATTCTGAATCAGTGTTTTTCTTTTACTTTCTCACTTCAGCTTTTTCTAGGTAACAAAACAAAAATGAATTGGGGACTGTTCTTACCGTCCCCTCGACATAGAATATTGTACAGTTTTCTGTTACTTTTTAGAGTTAAGATTAATGCTGATATTTTGCATAGGAATTTGATATTTTCACTTGATATTATCCGGCATTATCTCTGGCTTAAAAAGTAAAAGAGTTTTTTAAGTAATAATCTATTTTCTTTCTTATTCTGGTTGCCAAATTGTATATATTCTTCTTTTCTCTGGTGATTATCAAATAATTCTATCAAAAAATTAAATAATTTTTATAGTTTAAATTTAATAATAAATATTATTTCAACAATTTGATGCTTCATTTAAATTTTAGATTTAAATTATTTTTTATATTTATACATTATATCCAATCACTAA
>LVCA01019762.1:29406-40686 GCA_004801955.1 Calotropis procera
CTCTGTTTGGACTTTGTTTTGTAGGATGCCCTAATATTGCATGGAGGAACACTTGGCGCTAAGATCAAACTATGTTTGACACCTAACTGCTTTCTTCGGTTGACACGTGTTTTTCCATTCCTTTACCATTTTTTGTATTTTCAATACTCCTCATCCATCCCAATTTATATTCGTATTCAAAGGGGACATAGCTAAATTGTGTTGAATTTATCATGGTGTCATCACTGTTTTGGAAAATTTTAACATGTTGCTAAGATTGACATAGGATGTAACATGCACCATTTTTCTTCACAAGTTACTCGTGGATGTGTACAATAATAATTTTTTTCGTGGTTCTCTATAGAATATGGGAATGTTGCATAATGCATATTTCTAGAGAAGGCAATACTTCATACCTGAATTCTATGGGGCTATCTTGAGTGTTATAAGGTCGACGTAGAATGTACTACCTTTCAATGATCAAGTGTTCTTATATGGATAGTGGTCCAATAGTGAGCTTAAGAATCCGATTATCTGTTGATTGAAACCACGACATGAACTTCCATAGTAGTGTGAGAAAATTTTTATCCCTATTCAAAAATATGATTTCAAAAAATGTACTTCAATATCTATGAGAAAGTAATGCAAAATAGATAAACACCATATATAAATATTAAAATCCACTTTTTATGAGTTTCGAACCAGTAGAAACACAAATATAATTATTCCATGGACGACTAGGCTCAAATAGAGAATTATTAATCATATTATCATTTTTTGTGAGGAATAAATCTTGATATTTGAATAAATTTGCTTTTGCATAATTTTTTGTTTTCTTGATCTCATAATATATTTGGTTCAAGGACTTTGAGGCTTTATTTTGATCAGTTGGTATTTAATTTGATTTTTTGAGGGTTTTTTAATTTCTCTTCGAGGATTTTGAGGCTTAATCTCAAAGAAAGAATGCGACAGTGTTCTTTTTGTTTTTTTTTCTTTATTGCAGTAATAGGAGGATAATATTTTCTTGAGCCAGTAAAAGGCCAAGGCCTTGAATACAAAAGTGAGAAATGAGTAAACCCAATACAAAAAACCAAAAAGAAGGGTAGACAACCACCAACAACTCATACACCCTTTACAAAAATAATAAGCATTGATTACAAAAATAAGCCTAACAACATGAAAATAGCAAAAGTCCACCTAGAACTGACTCACCTGGCCAAAAAAGTGACTTTAGCTTCAATTATCTGTAAATGTCTTAGCTTTAGAAACAAAACGTTGGTGATATGTAGATTTTACGTCTTGTACAAAAAATCTCATTACAAAAGATGGAGGAGATTCAAAAATCATCAAATCTGGGGTTGTGACCTGTCGTCGCATTCCCTTCCCTGTAAGAGTGCTGCATTTGGAATCAATTGAATTTTTGCATTAGGGATCTGCAATAGAAAATCAAGTGAGTGTAACGATAACTTTTAGAGCTCCGAAGGAGTTGAAGGGCACATGCTAAATCTGATTCCAATTGAAGACATTGTATTCCTAATTAGAGAGCCAAGATAAGACCTTCATATATAGCCAAGACCTTTCTAATTGGTACCCCATGGTATCATTTTAGCATATCTAGAAACCCATTGCCCTATTCTATCCCTAAGAACTCTAGCTATACCACTAGGTCCCGGATTACGAATAGAAGAACCATCAGTTTTAGTTTAATAAAAGGGTCTGGAGGGAATTTCCACTTTATGTAAATTAGATATGTAGGTCGCGGAGAGGAGGAAGGTTGAAGGTTGATGGTACCAAATTGGACAAATTCCATTACCCTAGCTTCGATAAAGGAGGGGCAAACATGGTAATAGGTAGGAGGAGGCGGCTCAGAGGTGTACTAGAGGTCAAAGATGGGTGAATCGATGGTTTCTATCGATCCAAAGGAACCAAAAAGCTAAGGAAAATATAATCTTCCATGGCACGGAGTTAGGAAGAATACAATCTGAGGAGCAATTTAGATATAACAAGTCAGGCAAACTTGCACAGGTAAGAAAAGTGGATATGTAGATAAGGATAAAATGTAAGTAATGTTGCCAAAAGGGGTTTCGCTCTCTAAAGGACAACTAGCTCATGCAGGATTGGAAATTATATGTATGTGATATAATGTCGTACAACAAGGAATTCTTTCATGGCAACAAAACCATATAAAATATTTTATTTTGGTATATGTATGTGCAAATTGTCAAATCCAGTCAAAGGATGCAAGTGAAGATACAAAATATGGAAGGGAAACTGCCTAACTCAGAAGAAACTTATAAGCAGAGGAAGTTGTAAAGAGTCCATTTGGGTAAGTTTCCAATACATTGTATCATGTTTATTGGAGTTAAACTAAGGGATATATGTACTGGATATCATGTTCATAATATCAGTAGGGATTAAATATGATAGGTTCTCAAAATGTCCAACATTATTATTGAAAATATCACATAAACGCATTTTAGAATCATTGGAAGTAAGGGGTCCATGAAGCAGGGAGGAAAATGAGGAGGGGGAAAAACCAACAATGAATCCAAAAATTGATGAAAGAACCATCACTTACAGAAAAAGCAATACCAGCTTGACATAGGTTCCAACCTAATAAAATACTCTTATAGATCAAAGAGGGATTCCTTTAAGGATTATGAATAGAATATTTGTGGTGTAAAATTGTTGACCAATAGGCAAAGGAATGATCAAACCAACATGCTAAACTCATTAAGAGGGTGGAATTACGAATGTGGGCATCAAGTATATTTAAACCATTGTGCTTAAGAAGTCTAATAACAGTATTCCAATTAACCAAACTCATTTTCCTATATTGATCAAAGGTCCCCCAAATGAACTGCCTAGTTATCTTGTTAAGATAAGAAAGAGTAGAAAAAGGAAGTTTAATAGTTTGCATAATGTAAATAGGGATGCTAGAAATGACAGACTTAATAAGATTAACCCTCCCATCTAAGTTGAGGAACTTGTTTTCCCAAAGACGAAGCCTATTAAGGACCTTGGAAATCAAGGAGTTAAAGGAATGTTGAGAATATCTAGAAAAAGAGAGAGGGAAACCCAAGTAGATACCCAAATTAGTAGTAATATGCATGTTTAAGGAATTGGATATGGACTGTTGAAGTGCCCTAGGTGTATTAGGGGAAAAAAATATCTTAGATTTGTCAACATTTATTCTTTGCCCTGAAATATTAGAAAAGTAAATAAGTATATTTAAGATAGCTTCAAAAGATTTTAAATCAACCCTAGAAAGAAGCAAGATATCGTCTATGAAAAGCAGATGTGACAAGGGAGGAGAATCTTCAGTAGTAGAAAGTTTAATAGGAGACCAATAAGATCTAGAAACTGCATAAGATATTAAGGAAGATAAATAATCCATACAAAGTATGAAAATATAGGGAGAAATAGGATCAATTTGTCGAATACCTCTAGATGGATAGAAAAATTATCTTGGTTGGCCATTGATAAGAATAGATAAAGAAGAGCTAGTGATACACTCCATGATAAGAGAGAAAAAGGGAGGGGGAAATAGTAAATAAGAAGCACACTTCTAATGGACGACCATTCAAGTCTATCGAAAACTTTTTCCATATTAATTTTAATGATCATATAATTAACTTTGGATTTAAATGTTTTAAAGAAGTGCGAGATTTCCTGCACAATGATAGTATTATCAGCTGCCCTGTTATTAGGTAGGAAAGTAGATTGCATGGGACTGATAAGGTCGAGAAGAATTTTTGAAAGCTTATTAGCAATAATTTTTGAGATAATTTTGTAGCTAGTGTTGCATAAGCTAATAGGTCTATAGTGACCAATAGAGTCAGGGTTCTCAGTTTTAGGAATAAGTGAGATAAAAGTCTGGTTTATATCTTGTGGCATTACAACATTCTTCAAAAAAAATCCATAATCATGGTGCTAAGATGTGCATTGGTTAAAAATTTCAAGATTGTTGGAAGAAAAATGAGGATGTAGACCATCTGATCCAAGACATTTATGCGGATGGAGTTGAAAAAGGCCAATTTTAATATCTGACAAGGATATTGGCATGTTGAGGTAAGCAATGTCTTAATCGGATAGAATATATGGTATTGGATATAACTTAGGATGTAGTTTTGAAGAAGTATGACCACTAGAATATAAAGAGTGGAAATGATTAATAATGTGTTGAGAAATAAGGTGAGTATCAAATATTCATGTTTTGGATGAGTCTTTTAGACCTAAAATCTTATTTTTCCTTCGTCTATTAAGTGTAGTCTTATGAAAGAAAGCTATATTTTTTGTCACCAAATTATAACCAAGAAAGTCTCAATTTCAATTTCCAGAAATCCTCCTTATACTTAAGTAGATGCATATATTCTTTAGAGAGCTCATCGTGAAGAGTAGCAAGGAAGGAGCTATCCCTAGTTTTCATAAAAAGATCAATACCCTTTAGTCTAGCTAGAATCCGTTTTTTTCTATAGAAGATATTATTAAAGAATCTTTTATTCCATAAAGAAGTAGATTGTTGAAAGGACTATAAACAAGAATGATAAGAGATATGAGGTGACAATGAAGAGGAAATAATAGTTTGGAATCGAGGAACTAAGAGCCACATGGTGTCAAACCTAAAGGAAGTTGTATGATAGGAGGAAGTAAGTGTAGAAAGGAACAAAGGGGTATGGTCAGAACTAACATGTGGCAAGTGGTATACCTGAGAATTAGGAAAAAGTGTAAGCTAATCCTCATTAGCTAGGAAATGGTCAAGTCTTTGTAAAATTAGGGAGTGTCTATTTTTAAATCTATTATTGCTCTAGGTGTACGTAGGGCCATGGAAACCTAAACCTTGGAGTCCACACTTTAGAATTTGATTAGAAAAAAGAGCATAGTTGTAAACATTAGGAGGCAAACCTCCCTCTTTTCCGAACTATTGGTGATTTGATTAAAATCACCTACAACTAATCAGGGCAATTTAAAAAGAGTACTAAGAGTATATAAGTTATTCCATAGAATGTGCTTAGCATGGTTATTAGGTAAATAATAAATCGCAGAAAAGATGAAGAAAGTAGACTAGCTAACCTAAAACTTAAGATGTAATTCCTGTCTTGTAGAGCTCATTATTTCCAAGTTTAAAGAATTATTTCATAACACTAAAATTCCACCAAATTGACCCTCAAATGGAACTAAATTATGGCAAGGATACTCCAGGGTTGGAATGAATTTGCTAGCCTTGTCAAGAGTCAGCTTTGTTTCAATTAGGATCACAAGTTCAGGGTGATGGCATCTAACCAAGTCTTTAAATACCATTGAAAATTGAGGATTGTTGACACCTCTACAATTCCACAATAACAGATTCATTAGAGGAATATTGAGCATTAGGTCCTCCTGAGGAGGAGATGGGAGGTCTATCTGTATTATATACGAAGGGAGGATTGAGGTTTGTTAGGGATTGGCTTTGTGGATACAAGATCATAACATATTTGTTGTGGTGGGGTATAATGGAGGGTGTTTTCCTTAGTATGATGGATAGTTTATAGACAATCCGGGTTAAGGAGAAGACAAAGATCATTTTTTCTTAGGAGAGAAATTGAACATCCCTGATTTTTTAGTGCAATTTTAGAAACTCCAATGTTGTGAAGAGATTCATGTCTCTTTGCTGTACTGGACTTAGTGGAGGAGAGTGATTTTGGAGGTTTAATTGAGGGTAAGTTGGTGAGGTTTGGCCTTGCAAATGCTGAGGAAGAAAGGGGGCAGCTGTCAGTTCAAAGTTAAGGACTAAGGGGTAGGAAAAATAGGTAGCTCGGGAGGCCTTAGGGATAGATGTGTTGTTAATAGAGGCTAGATTAATTCCCAATGTTGTCCCATCGCACCTTGAAACATCACGAGACTCCTTGTAAGATTGACCATGAATATTTTCATTATTTTTTCCAAGATCTAAGCTACAAAATGGGGTCTCATATGTTGAGATAGAGAGTTTGTTGATTGATCTTGAATGAAAGATCTAGAAAGGCCTCCATTAAACTCCATTCTAGAATTGTGGTTGGATTGAATGAGAGTGGTTTGGGAATTGTTAAATGGGATGTCATCAAAGGATGAGGTGGTGATACTAGGTGAGAGGCTATTTATGGTGGTGTCATTTGTAGTCCTCTCCTTTTGGAGTTCCAACAATTTGAAGGAGAGATTGGGATAGTGCTTAGAGGGTGAATGTAAGGAAGGTGAAGAAACAGGTTGAGGATCTAAGCCTTGAAAAGCATTTATAGATCTTAATGGTTAGCAAAAGATGATTTACTCTTACTAGTGGTAGTAGGAGAGTTAAGATGTACTCTTTTTAAATTCAGATTATGCTGATTAAAATTCATATTTAGCTGACTATCATTCTTTTTATGTAATTCATCATGCACATGAGCAAGGCTATCTTCTTGGGTTTTGGAAGTGGAAGCATATGGCTGCGCAAAGTGAGATAAGTGTGTCTAGTTTGAAAACTTAGGTGGAATATCAGACACAATTAAAGAAGATGATTAAGCAACATTAATTTGTTTATGCTTTTTAGGAGGATTATCTGAAGATAAAAAGGAGGCGGTGGAAACATTAGGAAAAGAATGAGGAGGTTGAGGTAAATTTACACATGTGTCCACTGACATAGAAGAATTATGTGGAGGCTGCTTTTTGGCTAGAGCATCAGGTAATATGTCATCAACCTCAGCTTCAAGAAGATCAAAGGTGTTAAGAATGGGTGTGAAATCAGAATGAGTAGAAAACAATTTTATTAAAGGATTTGTTTTATGGTATAGTTATGTTGGTCAAAAGGAATTGAAGGAGCTGATGGATTTTTCTTTTAAATAAAATTGTTGGTTCGCCTACTAGGGACTACCAGCCCAAGATCAACAGGTTCTCAGCAGTTGGGCTAGAATGATGATTAGATTTAGAAGAATCAGGCTTAGGGTTTGAAGGGGCAAGAACCGGAATAGTAGTAGTAGGATGAGAGGACAAACCTGAATATGCTAGAGTTCTAGTTACAACAAGGCAAGAAGAATCCTTATGCCCTAATCTACCACATAAAAAACAAATTCGGTTGATACCTTCATAAATAACTTGTTGCGCATGATCACCGATGTAGATAATTGTGCATAGAGGCTTGTTAACTACAACGTGGACCCAAATCCTTTCATACTGACCTCCGAGGGCATGATGAGTATGTGCATCAATTTTGATAATGTCACCCAGTTTCTTGCCAACTAATTTAAGTAATTTGCCATTGAAGTATTTAGACGGAAGTTTCAGAAGTCTAGCCCAAATTGCAGCAACTTTACAATCTGCTTTACTTGAATCAAATTTAGACTCCCATTTGCGAGTAGAAAGAAAATGTTGGCCATTAAACCATGGGCCATCTAGTAGAACACGATTATAACTCACATCCAAATTGAAACAAAGAAGATACAAATCATATCCAATGTCCATTAACCTCAATTCCTCCTTTAATTTCCACAGAGAAAGTCAATTTAAAGAGAAGGAATTTATAGCCAAGTTTGCATCTAAACAGCTTGATTATGAGGGCCTTTGCCAAAGGCTGATAGAGGCGTTTCTCAGCAAAGTCAATAGGAATAAAAGCATCATAATTATAACGATTATAAACTTTAGGAGCCATATTGAAAAACAAAACTGTTTGAGTAATGGATTTACCAGAATTCGGATGATCAACGTTGACTAGCTGATCTTTATAACTGAAAGCAGTGGTGTTTACCTCAAAAGTAGGTATAGATTCTACCATTGACACATCATTCGCCAAAGTTGGAGTCTTCAACTTCTGAGTGCTTCTATCCAAAGCATTATACTCCTCCATGGATGATGAGACCAGATCATTAGACATTGAAGAAGAGAAAAAATTACTGTTCTAGAAAGAAAATTTTCTAAAGAGAGAAAAAGGTTATGAGAGAGAAAATATAGTAATGGACTATCTGACTCTATGCGATAGTGTGCACTACTTTGATGATCCCTAGGACATAAACTATTGATGGGTCATAGATTACTAGAATAATATGGTTTTTTTTTTTCCGATGAGATTAATTCAACTCTTAATTCAACTATTGATGGGTAGGGCTTGGCCTAGAGTTTTTTAGTATGACGCTATCCATCCCAAGGAATGAAACACTCAATCGTCAGCTCTGAAAAAAACATTAGGAGTTCGCTTAACCAACTCCCTCAAGCTATTGGGTTGGAAAATATGGTTTTTGTTACTAATAATTTATAACAAATCTCAAATTTTCTAAGAAAAAAAAAAAAAAAATGCTACTCTTGGGAGGAACCAAGAGACCTCCTTTCTTCGAGTTGGATCCGGAATCCTCCGGAAGCCTCTACATAGAAAAACTTCCACTCCCTGCATATGCTTGCGTTCCCATCCAAAAATTGACCAATTCTAAACTAAAGCAGCAAATTCGATTCAACAGAGGAAAAAAGAAGGAAAGAAGCCAAAATAAAATAATTTTTCTCTTTTTTTCCCAAAATGTTCTTCTTCTTTGTTGGAGGTCTGAATCAGCAGGTGAGTCAGTTGCTGAAGAGCGGTGCCGGAAGGTGCATAGCCTGCGGATCGAGAGCCGATCTCGTCGAGTACGAGAAGGTTTTGAAACTGTTCTTTATACCGGTTTGGAAATGGCCGGGTAAAGAGCCTGTAATGCATTGCAACAATTGCAATCTCTTTTTCCCACAGACGATATCTCCTTCGCCGCCGGAAGAGCAGCGTCGGCTACCGATGTCGGTTGGTGATGTTTTAAAATGCCAGTTCTGTTCTCGAGAGGTGGATGCTGAGTTTAGGTTCTGCCCCTATTGTGGCTCAGCTCTGTGAAAATATAGTGTTTGGATGTAGTCGAAGGTTTGTACAGTGTAGTAATTCTCTCTTGGAACTCGATGAGAATTGAGAAAAATTTCACTCTACAGAAAATAAAATAAAATAAAATTGATTTTCGTTTTTATCTCTTTTGTATAATAATCAGTTGTGTTCTAGAAGTTCGATATTCTGCTGATAATCCATTTTTAAGGTAGTATTTCCATTTTGGTTTCGATCTTAAAAAACATGGTGAAAAATGTTTGTGAAAATCGAAAAGTATGTCAATTTTCCTGATAAATTCCGGTTAGAAGGTAGCAACAGATTTTGCTGAAATTGACTAAAGAAGGTTAAGATGTTTGTCTACAAATTTTTAGATAAATGACATATAAAGATATAATGGCTCTTAAAAGTTCAAAATTCAAGGTAGTATTTTACTTTTCCTTCATCAAATTTCACCAAGCTGTGAAAAACAGTTGTTTTTAACTTTTCAGCTTGTCAATAAATCAGAAAGATAATACACAGACTAGCTGATTCTGAGACTGAGAGTGCATTCTCATCATCATACATAATTTGATGTTTGGCACTTCATTGTCGATGAGAGTGAAGCAACAGCTTCACTAACAGTCAAGAAAAGACTATCTGGTCTCGCAAGATCTTGAGCTTCATCACCTCTCTGCAATTTTTCCATCACTTCACCAATAGGATTCACCAACACAAGCTGCTGACATTGTTCACACAAAGAAACTATCATGTAATGTTTGTATATATATCTGTGTGTGTGTGTGTGTATTTTGGGGAGGGAAAGATGTCATGTCTTTCCATTAACTTCACCTCAATGCTTTTCTTGTCCAATACCAGCCTCAAATCCTTGAAGAATGAAACTCCATTGACATCAACAGCACTTACAGCTGAGAGAAGTAAAATCCAGGAAAGAAATAAAATCCCTTTTCAGCACAATGAATGTTTGTTGTTTCACATTGTGTGGGTGCTACGATAAAGCAGAATCTACTTCAACTTTGAAGAAACAACATACTCACCAGACAAATCAAGTATCACATATCTTAGTCCAGGTGGGATTTTCGTTGTCTCCTTTTCTTCTGCTTCACATTCTTGTATCCATCTTGTAATGCTAAAACAGAACAGTGTGTATATAGATATGTATTAGGTTTCAATCTAGATTGTGTACTTTTTTTTTTTCAATCTGTGAAAAGGTAGACTATTTACTAACCGTTCTTTGAGATAAGTTGTGTTGACAAAGTTAATAGGAGCTTCGATACTTAGTATAAGAAAGCCAGGAACTCTAACTGCATCTTTATAGTGATCAAGATTTCGAAAAATATCTGAACCAGGTATGTTCCCTAGCATCACTGTTTTAGGCCTTGTAACTTGAAACAATATCTTGAATACGGATATCCCAATCTGATCATCATGGGGGGAAAAAAAAAAAAAAACCTGTATCTCAGTTTCATTTTTGACAATTAGGGAAAACATGAAACTCCTTTTTCTTTTAATATATCAGTTTCTCAGAAGGAACTTACTGCAATGGCAAGGCCGATTTGTACAGAGATGAAAAGAACACCAAAGAAAGCACAAAGCAAGACAATGAAGTCATATTTATCGATCTTCCATACTTGATAAGCAGCAGGGATATCAATAAGTCCAACCACAGCAGTAACAATGATTGCACCTAACACAACATTTGGTGTGTATTGGAAGAGTGGCATGAGAAACAGGAGTGTAACCATAACTGTTACTGCCATTATAATATTGGAAGCTGCAGTTTTGCATCCTGCATTGTGATTTACAGCTGATCGCGAGAAAGCTCCTGTACAGAAGTGGAGTTGAACCAAGTATCAATCAATCTTTAGCTTCTTCTCCTTCCAACAAGAATGTATAATTCATCAAATCTTTACCTGTCGTAACGTAACAAGAAGTGGAGGAACCCACTATATTCATCAATCCAATTGCCATCATCTCTTTGTTTCCATCAACCTGGTAGTTCTTAAGTGCAGCAAATGTTCTTCCAACTGCAATCCCTTCCTGTTAAATGATAATTCCATGATGGAGTGAGTTTCAATCCACAATGTGCCATTATTATATAAACCATATTTCATGTAGGGAAATTACGGTGAGAGAGATAATCCCAGTGACAATCCCAGTTTTGATTACTAGTCCCAAGTAGCTTCCATGAAAGTGCAACATATTCCATGAAGGGGGATTTAGTCCTTCCTGTAGTTTCCCAATCTACCATAACCAAAGACATTGAATTAGGTGGGGAAGAAAGTAAAGGTGGACTAGGGACTAAAAAGGAATAAATTGTGGGCCTTTTAGAAACTTACAATACTAATCCCACGGTGTTGAGCTTTGAATGCAAAAACCAACAAAGTGGAAATTATTACAGATAACAGCGGAGCTCCAGCTGAGACCCAAAATAGCTTTGGCTTCTTTATGCTCTGCACCACATTTAAATTTGTTGATAATCTAAT
>LVCA01019774.1:56218-70869 GCA_004801955.1 Calotropis procera
TTGCAAAATTCCTTGCTTTTCTCAGCCCCTGCCACTGTATCTGTTCCTTCTCTCTCCAGTTCCATAAATTTGGGTAACTGTAGACATTTTTGAGCGAGCTATATATATATATATATTTCTGGGTGGGTGAAATTGAATTCGCGTTCCAGTTTTTCATTTGTTGAGGAAATTGTTGAAAGAGGAATATGGCAAATATAGGAATTATGGATAGTGCTTATTTTGTGGGCAGGAATGAGATTCTTTCATGGATCAATGCAAGGCTTCAGCTCAATCTCAGTCGGATTGAGGAGGTACCGTTGGTGATTTTTTGTCATTTCTTGTATCTTTATGCTTTTATATACATGAATCATTGTTGATATGGAAGGAAAATTTGGTTTCCTTGTGTTTTCTCGTTTGAGTTGTACGGAAGCTTTCTTCTTTTCTTTTTCTTTTTTCTCCATTTCTTGGTTTCCTGAATAAATTTTCCTCAAGCGGTTCTTTGCGGAGATTTTTAAAAAACTATATTGTTTTTATTTTAAACGAAAATTTTGTAGACAATTTCTCAATTTGATCTTTTTTGTGTACATTTTTCTTCATTTTGATTAGGCAGAATATTTTCACCTTTTCAGATTTTGTGGTCGGCAGATTCCATTATGCTCTCTCCGCTATTAAATTGCTCTGGTTAACCATGGTTGGGTAGAAGATCAAGAAATTCTATCATTTGATCAAACTTGGTTATATTTTGCTCGATGTTTGTAGATAGAACAGTGCTTCAGATTAGGAAGATAGATTATTGCATTCAATTTCAGGGATTAATATATTCAAATTTGTCCGACGTTTCACTTTAAGAAATCATAAATTACCCCCTGCCTATTTGTATCTGAATGATATGCTTGGTCTTGATTATAACCTTATGAAGCAGTTGGTTTGCATTCTTATGTAAATATCCATGAGCTATGACAATTTTGAAGATGGCTTGACTTGCTTTTGACTTGGGAGTCAACTGCAGAAAACTTATATAAATAGCTCAAAATTTTGTTTCTAGTTAATAGTTTTTGGGATCATTGAACTTCTTATTACCTTAACTTCCTGTAAATTGTATAGGTGAACCCTAGTGTCTAGAAACTTGAAATATTGTATATGAGAACCATGTAGTCTGCAATGAATTTTGAATACCATTCTAGCTGGCAAAATGATACATGGTTTTGGGTCTTTCTGATGAAAAAATATGGCTAGAAAATTAAGGAAGTAAACATTTAGTGTGGATTGATTAAGTTACTAGGTTATAGCCTATCAAGTTGTGTGACGTAAGGTTGATATAATTCAACCAATCTACATTGCCTATTGAATCTTGTACTTAAAATTTGTTGATTGTTTTACTCATTTTCCTGGGGTGGTAAAGTGGAGCGAGTGGAGGAGCTATTTTCCAACTGAGGAAGTCTGATCAAAGTCCGTGAATGTGCTTGTTTCTTTGAGACAAATGAGCCTCACTTCCAATATTGTAGTTGTTTGGAGATGAGGAGAAGCAACTTAGCAAGTGCTCTGTGAATCTCCTTTTTGCCTGGGGAACAAGAGCTTTAAAGTAAAAGTACCCCGTGCAAGCATTAAACTTCTTTGGATTTAGTTGTTTTATTAAATACTCGGGTCTTTTCCTTTTTCCCCTTTTTTTTTTTCAGTTTTTTATTTTTGTTTGTTTTTATGTCAGCAAGTTTGTACCTCAGGAATTGAGGTTATGTGTGACTTCTTTTGTTTGCAAAGTTAGCTAGCACTATACAGAACCTCTTCTATTTTTCAATCATCTTTAGAATCTTCTTTCTTTTCCTATCAGGCTGCATCTGGGGCTGTTCAGTGTCAAATGATTGACATGACTTATCCAGGAGTTGTTCCAATGCATAAGGTAGTAATCCCTACTTTCTTACAAGAGAACAACATTGTCCTCTTTTTAACATATGTGTCGTCTGGTTTTGTTATAGCATCGCTAAATTATTATTGGATGTAGGTCAACTTTGATGCAAGGACAGAATATGATATGATTCAGAATTACAAGGTGCTCCAGGAGGTTTTTAACAAACTCAAAATTGACAAGGTGCTCTGTAGTATAAGCATTTTAAATTTTTTGTATGCTATACTTGCTTATCTGGCACTTAATGTCACTATATGCTTGCAGATCTTGATGTTTTGTTTTTCTGTGTATCCTCAATTAAATTGATCTCGGGATTAAGGAAGGGAAAATGTTCCTGATTTGTATTTCAATATCGTTGAATGCTTAGTAAGTCTCATGCCAGGGCTACAAAGCAGTCAAATATTATTATTATTCACCTGCAAATGTATAAATAGATGCAGTTCTTCTCACCCTGTATATTTGTTGCAGACACCTAACTGTAACCAAAATTCCACTTCCTTATTCTTGCTTTGGGTATATAGTGACCATGAATGCTTTGTGCCTTGACATGTTAAAGTCAGCAGGATCTGCATTTTCAGGGTAGGTTTACTGTTCTTTCCAATTTGATTGCAGCATATTGAAGTCAACAGACTTGTTAAGGGTAGGCCCTTAGACAACCTGGAGTTCTTGCAATGGCTTAAACGATATTGTGATTCTGTAAATGGTGGCATCATGAATGAGTATAGCGCTCTTCTAATTTGTTTTCAACAAAATTTACAGCTTTATTTTTTGTCAAAGGCTTACAATATGTGTCCTGCTTGTTTGTGAGTGCTCAGGAACTACAATCCTGTGGAGCGAAGAGGTAAAGGTGGAAAGGAACGAAACTTGAAGGGTCCGCAGAAGAGCTCAAAATCACTACAAACAAATAACTGCCATAATTCTGGAATGGGCGATGGAGCCATCAACAAGATTTCTGGTTTGATAAGGCCAATCTTGTATATCTTTAATGGTTCATATTCAAGAATTTGATTTTCACCCCAATGTCTATTACAGGGCAAAGGCAAGGTCGGGCAGTTCCAATAACAAGTGGTAGTAATTCCTCAGAGGAGTTTCAAGCACTGACAAAAGAGGTACTACAGTAAACTATCTTAATTACTCTCTTAACATTTTTCTTTATATTGTATACATTTCTAATTAGCTAGAGCCATAAAAAAAAAGAATAAAAAAAATTTTGCAAGTGCTTTGTAAATGTTAAAATTTTTGTACTAGTCAGATTGCGTGGTGTTAGAATTCGTAACACTTGAGCATTCTAAGCATGCTGTTTTGGATCTGCATGAAATAAGATGTACACACAAAATTCTGATTCAAGCTGTTGATCTCCTTGTGCTGAAGTCACTTCTGTCCTTAATTACCTATAAAGTTGTAAACTTGTAGAATACAGATCTCAAGCTCTCTGTTGACCTTCTGGAGAAAGAAAGAGATTTCTATTTTGGAAAGTTAAGAGACATTGAGGTGCTCTGTCAGACACCTGAATTAGAAAATCTCCCGGTAAAGTTTGTTTGAAAATCCTTCATTCGGAGATATGAATATGTTATTAGATGCTGATATATTTTTTGATCTCCCACAATCTCTGGCAGATGGCACTTGCAATCAAGAAGATCTTGTATGCAGCAGATGAGAAAGAATCTGCGCTTGTTGAAGCTCAAGAAATTGCAGTCCAAACTGGAATTACTGACGAAGTAGCATTAGATGATGAACGTGAAATAGAAAACTGACAGAAAGGGATCTGTGCCTGTTTGGTTGCCATCAGCAATGGCGAGAAACCGGTGAACATTCTCGTTGACAATTTTTTTCCTTTTTCCTTTGCCTTGCATCGCGTTGTGTTGGTGACTGGATCTTCCTACCATCATCTCCAGAACCTGGAATGGTAATTTGTGTAAACTTTGTAGCCCCCTCCATTGCTTGCACAGATCTTTTTTGATGTCATTTACTGATCTAGCAAGGCCAACCCCCAATAATCTACCACACCCCCTCCACCCCACTTCTCTCTTATTTCGTTCCTTTTCTTTTCCTCCTTTCCTTCTCCTTGCCTCATTTGCTCACGATGTGTTTAGTCATCATCTCAAGTATAGAAAAAGCATTGTGTCTTCTTAGGGGAGTGACATGTAACACTGAGATCTAAATATGGTTTATAAATTCAAGATCTTTTTTGTAAAATATGTATCTTCTAACTAGATCTTTTTTGCCAATGCATTGCGTGAAACTGGAGAAATCCTTTAGCTACTCTTTTCCAAGGATATTCTTACATTTCTCATGGGAATAATTGTCCACCCTAAAAGAATAAATGGAGAAGCAGAATGGTGGATCAGAATTTGCATTTTGCCAGCAGAGAATTACGAGCATTACTGCAACAAACATATGCTGCTGCAAGACACAAACATAGAACAACCAATTTTTTGCTCGTCTATTCTTATGACATCTCTGATTTTCACTCTACAAATATGAAATGCCCACAAAATCATAGGTTGCACCTATGATTTTTTAGTTTACATCAGAATCAGAATCTACTGCTAATGGAAATGATAATCAAGATCTCAATAGCCGGGGCTGCTACAGTTAAAGTGTGCCCTACGATCGAACTGCTACAATGCTTTTGTGTAGACCATATAGTTTCTTAATAGTCTGTTCAGTGCATAACCCCTGCATATCCATATTCCTGCAGTAAAAGATGACTGCGAAGTTATCCAGAAACAACAAATATATCACATTTAGCTTCCAGTAGAGAAGAAAAAGACCAATCCGATTAGTTGAGACTTGACTTCTTTTTAATTTTATATTTTTCGAGTTTATGAACAGATACAAACATATGCACAGGAAGTGAGATTAAATAGAACAGATTTCAAGCCCGTAACTTCACTGCTACTCAAATACCAAGCAAATAACGCTTGCAAGCAAGAGTAACCCTAAGCATTTGCTTAGCAAATAATGGTCGCAAGCAAGCATAACAGTAAGCATTTGCTTAACTCTAAGCTTGACTAGGACACAGCAGCAGCGACTGTCTGCTTAACATGCCCTAGTTTTTTATCAAATCCTCTATATACCACACACCAGTCTAACTTTCAAAATATAGCGAATGAAAATGCTCCAATTGGAAGTCTGAGATTGGGATCTCACTATAGGTTGCTTAAAGAAAACCACAGAAAACTCAAATGTCCAGCACGAGATCAATTTGGCAGTAAGAAAAATCAACCTGAAAAGTAGCTCAAGGAGAGTAGAAAAGTTGAACATGGGAAAACAACAACATGAAAAGTACCAAGCATGCTTTCAATCATATCATAATGAAATAACTTCAAATACTAGTAATAGATTATCTACTTAATGAATTGGAAGAACCAATAGTAGCTACATTGTATGACAACCAAGTCCATAAAACAAGCATGCCTCGAAAACTATGTATCTTCCTCCTTTTCTTCAATTTGTTTGGTAAAGAACAAGGGAACTTTAACCAAGAAAGTAAATTTGGGATGTATGACTGAGAATTAATGAAATGATCCCATCATCAAGAAACAAAATATAGCACAGGAATTTAGGAAAAATAGAAGGAATTATATGTAAGTAGAAAACGTTAACTTTTGTTATTTTACACTCTTATGGGTTACCTTTTTGACAAAATTGCCCCTTACATAAGTGAGAACAAAGTCATAAATACTGATCATTTGAAATCTTTTATTGCCAATACAATGATACTATCTTTCAAACAAGATCAAGAAACTAACAAGTACAGTGCTTCCTTGCCAAGAAGTATCCTCAGACCTTCAAAATGCATGTCTGATAAACACGTCCTCCTTTTAATAGTGATATATTTCTCAAAAACAAGAAAATTAATAATGAAAGCAAATGACAAAAAAGGATAGATTAGTGGAATCCGCAGATTCTTGAGCTTAATGAATTGGGTAATAGAATTGTTAGGTAAAAGAGCGGAAACCTGCAAGTCAAGAAACTTTCCTTTAAAGAAAAATAATAATAATAATAATAAATATTTTCAAAAAAAATCCTCTTTGACACCAAGACAGAGGTACTGGAATGAGTTCATGTTACCTGAAGCAAATTGAATCTATGAGGCAAGTACTCACTGGCTGAGAGAATGCTTTATGCATCCAGAAACTCTGCTCCCATTTTTACAATATTCCACAATAAGTTGGAGTATATAGGCTATGATGTGACCAATGATAAAACTGAAAGATCCTAGCTGCTTAGTTGGCTTCATTTAGAACTCATGCTCAAGGAACTGGAGGAATTATCAGCAAATGGATCTGATGTTCTGCATGAGGAACGCTGTGAAGGTAATTTTGCAGCCATGTCCTTCATCTACCAGAAAATTAATGGAAAGTACACCATAAAGGTTAATTTTAACAGAGAACAAATTTCTAATCATTCACCAGAAGAAAATAGCTACTATAGGCCTTTCAAATCATAATCAGATGCAACTATCATGCTTCATAGCCCTACAGTTAACAAATTACTTTATTGTAAAGATGCTTCCTCGACCACAACCCTCCACAAAAGTAGCAGAGACCTAAAGTTTTCCCATTCACTACAACCATTCTATCAATGTGTTTCAAACTAGATAAAACATAAAATGCAATGAGAATAAAAACAAAAATTAAGTACTCAGAAGACCCTTATATTCCTCAAACTGTTAACCAATCTCCTTAAATCAGATGTTTTTATGAGAATTGTACTTAGCACAATAATTCCATCTACATCACTGAAGCTAGCTCTAGAAAAGGGATTGTCTAATTTTTGTCTGTCCTTCACAATAATATCCTTAAATGTGTTTTGCAAATAATAACATGTCAGTTTTTGCATGGGCAGAACAGATGAATCTCATGTGGCAGAAATGCAAAACAGTTTTTTTCCCTCTTTGAGATGTCCTTGTTTAGCTGCGTAACTCTTCTACTCTACTTAATCTTGTTATTAATCAAGATTGGAGTTCAGTTTGAGCTAGGGGAGTGTACTTTTTAAATTGGCATTAGAGTAAGAAAGAGGCAACTCCTTAACAAAATAATAGCCAATTGAGTTGGTATTCTTTGTAGGTACTTTGAAGTAAAAAGAAGACCTATTTAACAAGTGTTAATTTCAGTTAGTAGAATAATGTGTTCAAGGCAAAGTATATAAAGTAGAAGATTTTTCAGATATATCAGAGAACACCATGGATCCATGCGTGCATCTGTAATGTGCTCAGCAGTATGGGTAACATTTCGCTTCTTAAATTGCACATTATATTTTATACGAGAATGAATATGCAACATATGGTCTTGTAGTGGTTGACAAATGCATGAAGTTTCAAAAAGGAAATCTACGATCATGTTAAATCATTTTAGGCTTGGAAATCCTCCCTGCAGAAGCAGAGTGAAGAGACAATCACATATGACAAATAATTGAGACCAGAACTTTACCAAGGCAATGAAGTATGTGCAATCATTCTGGCAATTCATTCCAAAGTCTAGTTAATTATAGAAAACTGTAAAATAGCTCAGACATTCGTAAGATAACAAAGCATCCTCAAAAACCAATGTCCTTACCTGCCTCATGAGAGATTCTATTACTTTCCTTGCTGCATTATTTCTTGTTGCATGATCTCTGGCTACTTCCATTATCTCCTTCATTTGGTTTGATTTCTTCTCTAGTTCTGATGCTAGAAAATTAGATCTGCTGGAAAGGATCTTCACCTATAGATATCCTTCTCTGAGTCATTACAAAAGTTTTTAGTATATACTTATTGTTCTTTTTTTTCCTTTTTTTTAACTCCAAGTGAAAATTTTAGTTCTGTTACTTTGCAGCTCTTCTCGGTATTGCTCATTAAAATGCAGTAATATAGTAACATAACAACCATCACCAACTAGTAGATTGCAAACAAGAATATTTTGACATCACCACAAACATTAATAACAGCTGCATGATCTATGCATACTTGTTGTGATACCGGCTATCCTGGCAAGGTTTTTCAGAGATATTCCCATAAATGAGGTGCAAATACAAGACGGCAGAATCCCAACTAGTAAATGCTTATAAGTGGGAGAGTTGTTATAAAAGCAAAGACAAGGAACATAAACCGAACAAAAGCATAGTATTCGAAGGTTCACTCAAAGCATCCATGAAAATAGAATTTATTTTCTCCCATTGCAGATTGAGTGAATTACATCAGTGCATGCTGAAGAACATTTCATTTTCCTAATCCACATTAATTCTACTGCACATTATCAACAGAGGTTTGGGACTGCATAGGATGTATGCAATTCTAGTATGATAATCAGTATAGAATAACAAGGGTATTCATACAACCTTCATTTACCTGTTCTCTTAACAATGATATCTCCTTTTCCAGATCATTCCTCTGCGTTGCATCATCTACAGTTTGGGGAAGTGTAAAAGAATCAAAACAGGATGCAAATGAAATCGAACTAGAGGCGCTAGATCCTTTGTGAAAAGGAGATGCAGCTTCAGAATGCATTGTTGAACCAGAAAGAGAAGTTGATACTTTTTCAGAGCAATCAAACATAGATCTAGATGGGCTCGAATTATATGATCTAGCATATTGATTACTTCCAGTGTGGACTGGAGAGACACTGCCACTTGTCAGGTTTGGCATCTGATTCTTCTCACATTGCCAAATCTCAGATCTTTTGAATGAACGAAGAGAGGAGAGTCTAGAAAGTAGGCCACATGGTCTGGAATCCATGGATACTTTTTCCTTTAACTCATCAGAATTTTTACTCTTGTACTCATTTGATGCCCTGGGAGGCAAACCATTTAATGCTGTATCTGAACCATCATTCAGTTTGTTATAACAATCTTCACATACACGATAAGGTCTGTTTTGTTTTGGAGCCAAAGAAGCTTTCCCAGACTTCTTACTGCTGCATCCTTTGCAGAAAACAAGGCCACAATTGTAGCAGTTATGACGCTTCCTTTTGATATTGAAAGGACGAGAGCAACTTGAACATATTGAATGATCAGCAAGAGAGACGCCTTTATGAAGGCAAATAGCAGCAGTGAAATTGTTCCCACAAGCAATTTCTTTTACTTGTTTGTTCTTCAAAGCTTCAACAAGTGTGGGAACATAACAATCCTTGTTATCTCCATGCCCTAGTTGACCACTTTTCCCCTTTCCCCAGGTGTAAACCTCAGATTTTGAACTTAAGGCTGCAATATGAAAAGACCCACAAGCTATCTCTTCAATGAAATTGTCTTTAATTGCACCCTCAACACAGGTGGGCAATGTCCCAGTATTTCTAGGGTCCCCAAGCTGCCCATATTTAGCTCTTCCCATAGTGTATACCTGACCAGAGGTTGTAAGAGCAACTGTGAGGCTATGTCCACAGGCAACTTTACAGAAGTTTGTGTTGTGCAATGAGCTAATGCAGCACGGTGTCAATTTTGAAGCTTTATCCCCATGCCCAAGCTGCCCATCACCCCCATTGCCCCATGTGTATAGCTTTCCTTCTGATGAGGTATCAGAACAGGCAGAATCAGGCATAACATCTACTACAGCAGCAGTATGCCAAAATCCACAAGAAACCCTAATTGTTTTAAGTCCTTTCAGGGTTTCAACTTCCCTTGGAATGCTTGTACTGCTACAATCACCATGACCTAGAGCTCCAAAGGATCCATCTCCAAATGTAAATAATTGACCCAGTGAGGTGATAGCTGCTGAATGCCAAGGGCCACAAGAAATGGATGAAATACACAAATCCTCTACCTGACGTGTTAATTTTTTGGGAGTCCAGTAGCTGATTTCATTCCCATGACCAAGAAGGCCAAAATTGTTTTTTCCATCACCCCATGAATAGAGATCTCCAGAATCTGTAATAGCACAACTATGGTATTCTCCACATGCAACTGATGCAGTACTCAATCCGCTAAGACTACCGATGGGCTTTGGGTTACAAATGTCAATTTCCAGACCATGGCCAAGCCTACCACCAGAACCATCTCCCCAACTGAAAACCTCTCCCTGTTTTGTCACTAAAACAGCATGCTTGCTTCCACAGGCAACATTATGAATGTCAAGTAGTAGAGTTGATTCCAGGGCCTTTGGCAAAAATGCATCTGCTGTAGAACTAGATAATTCTCCAATTCTCTGAACACCACCACCGAGCAGGCCATCACCTGTTCCCTCACCCCAAAGGTAAAGGTCAAAGATATCTAAATCTCTAAGAAAAGATCCTTGACTAATTGAACTTATTGTACTAGAAGAACTGACTTGTGAACTATCTGCGGAACCCCTGCCAATTAGATCACCTAAAGTTCTGGAGGACCTTGACGTTCGAAAACCTGTGCCAGAATCTCTTTGACGAGAACAGGCTGTTGCATTATACACTAAGTCAGAGAATGCTCTTCCCAATCTTTTGCGGGAGGAGCTAGGGATGATTTGCCTTAGCCTGGAATCCTGCTCAGGCAAAATAGAATTAGCTTAATATAGCAGTAATATATTCTAGATGACCATTGAAAAAATAGAATAATAAACCTCATAAACTGCATCACCGCTGCTGCTTGATTCTATGGACTGCGATTCTTGGTCTGTGAGAGAAAAGTTTGATGATCCATTATTACTTTTTATTTCACTTCTCCACTTTTGGCAGTTAACCTTTGAGATCAATGCGTGTAGGGCAGTAAACCAGATTTCTGCCTCATCCTTATCTTTGCATATCTGTCAAGATTGTTCAGACAAGTGGAATAAAAACCATAAGCTGTAGGTGTAACTTTTGTATTATTGTCCAGAAAGTCAGGATACTCAATATACAATAGTTGTTATCTATGTACATATGGGTCTATATATTTTCAATCTGAGATTCAATTAACAAAATTTCATGGAGGTGAATGATCACTATTTGTCTATAGACCTAGTATAGTCATATAAGGTAGATAATAGAAATATAGTTGGTTTTGTTGCAGCTTATATATCGCATTAGCTTCTTATTTTTCTTGTCTCTTTCTTCCTTCCTTTCTTTCTTTGTATTGTTTTTTTCCCTACTGGAATACTCATGATTTGGTTTTAGGCATAAGAAGCAACTCATAGAAAATCTTACTTGCTGTTTAGTAGCATTCCCTACAAGTTTGAAACACTGAAGCTTCCCTCCAATCATGAGTCAGTGAGCCAACTAACGTTAAGTACACAATCAATTCAACTAACTTTTTGAACCTGTCAGACTAATTTTTTCCACCAATAATATTGAATTCTAAACCTACAAAGAACAGAACTTGAAGGCCGTACCATATATATTTTTTTTTTTCCGAAGAGTATAAATCAGATTGTTGTATAGGTAATGGGAAATAGAATTGATGTGGTTTTATGAGTCAAAAAGAAAACCCACCAAATCCAGTGAATGATTGCCATAAGGAAGAGAGAAGGATTGGTGTTCTTTCTCAGGTCGAGCATAACGTTGAAATATTGCCTGCAAAAAAGAAATAAAATGCCATGAACCCACCTATTGAATTATATTCAAATACAATTAAGAAGGTTAAGATAATGAAAGTCCAACACAAATTGCTACGATCAAGTAAGTTAAAAAGTTTCAACCAGAATGGACAGAAGAACAAAGACGTCACTACTGACTCAACTAAACATGTTTAGTTGATAATACAGTTGGAAGGAATACATACATGTAAATGTATGATTACCTATTTGTATGAAGGATGGGCATTCCAGCCTTACTGGTTTCACCAATGATTCAACGTGTACTAAAATAAGGGTTAAAACCATGATATACTTGACCAGTAACTTTGCCCAAAAGTTGAGCAATGTACATATTTCTAATGAAGTAAATGGCAGCATGTAGCTGCTTCAGGATGAGACAGCATGCAGAGGCCATTATGCCAGATGATAAAGTTGTAATTGCTGTCACATTACTTGAGCACAGGAGTCACATCAAGAGCAATGACAGTGGAGTTCAAGAATGCAGTACTTCCGTGATAATGGTGAAAAGAAGAAGGCTCAAGACTTAATCAAGTAATGACTCTACCAACACAGTCTTAACCTTGGGAATTTTGATTCACAACAGCTTTCGTATCTTGGACCAGAAGGTTCAAAAAAACTTGAAAAACCTAAAATGCGAGCTTTGAAGAACATATTTGTCATGATTTATCATTTAAAGATACACAAGAAAATGTCTTTCTTTTTCTTTTTACTGCCCTCTCTTCAGTTGGTTAGGAAATTACAGAAAATGTGAGGGTGACTTCTAGAAGCAATATCAAAAGAATCACTCACACTGCGCTGTCCAGGTATGATTCCAGAAACATGAATCAGACGCAGCTGTTTCTCCTCATTTCCGATGTACCAAACTAGTGTTCTTTCATCCTGCAGATATAGGATTCATTTTAAAAAGCAAATGTTAGAACTATTGATGTGGGAGATAATAGTAGGTAGAACATATGACCATAATTCATCATTGAAAATAAGAGAGATGATTTTTCTTCAAAACAGAATAACAATGACAATAATATGAGAGATAGTGGCATGAAGAAAACAGAAGCATAGCAGATTTTCTGTGAAAGCCCTTGACCGATTGATTTTTAACCTTTTCAACAACTCAACCTTTATAAGGGTTAGAAGCACTGATAAAAAATATGATAGTCAGGCTCTGTCAAGATTTATTGGCCAGTCACAACTCATTCATTATATTGGTGCAATTAGGGGCTTACGTTAGAAAGCCGGAAAGGGCAAAATTTTGGCTTTCCTTTACGCCCATACTTGAGTAGATATGAACCTCTCTTTAGGGCTGTAATGGCCTGTGGTTGGCACAAAAAGGAACCAAAAGAAATGACTATGAGATACATTGATACCAAGCTATCCAGAAGAGACATAGTACAAAAAAAGTAATAATAAATAAATAAAATGAGAATCTATAGAAGGTTAAAAGTTGTAACAATGCTTGAAAAAATCTCCACTAGACATTCCCGAAAAGCATTTGAAAATAAGCATACCAAGGATCAGTGAGTGCAATGCTAGAAGATATTGGTTTTCCAGTTGCTGTAGTTTTCTTACATCTTGGCCTAGTTCCATAACCTATTTCTAGTAAATTATAAATATAAATGACATACAGTACTAATAGTTGGCAGATGTTTCTCTGAGATAAATACCAAATCATCCACAGGCAGACAAGAAGACAGATTTTCCTTTTCAATTTTAAAATTTTCATTCAGGTCAAAATTTTCTAAGAAACAGAAACAATCTTAAGCATCAGCTGCCACCACTTATTGTTAAATTTATACACAAAAGTATATAAAAGGAAAGATTATTTCATCTGCTTCCAAACTATAAACAACTCCATTGCAGCAAAAAGAAAGTGTCTTTATGACAATACAATCAATCAAACAGATAATAAAAAGGAAGAGGGTTAATGCATTACCTGATCAATGTTCCTCTCACCAAGACCGTTTCTTTGTAGATTAGTCATTCAATGTGTCAAGTAGAAATCTTTGAGCAGGATGGCATCCATTTAGAGAAGGTCTCACCTCTAGGAGACAAAAGGTATAAGGTGAAACTTTCAATAGAAGATTCTGAATGTTTTGTTGATGGAATAAAAGTTTTACTCCACTATATTGTATCTCTAACCCTGCAGTTACTTGACACAAAAGTAATGCTGAAAAAGAGAAAGAGAAAAGAACGTCAACATGAAAAAAGAATTAAAAATAAAATGATAAAAAATACTTTATTCAGTTTACTAGATTTATAAGATTGCTTTTCTGTTTATTCTGTGTATATATATATATATAACATCCATACAGCAAAATAAATCATACTTTGAAAATATTAGCTACCTGAACACATCTGAAATAAAGCCTTTATAGCAAGGGAAACACTGAAGCGAAGTCCTAAAAGATGATTTTGTAAAACCGAAGTAAATCAACTCAACCTGGCATTTTAGTGTTCCATGAACTTTGTCAAGAGGATCAAAATTCCTCTAATCCAATTCCAATAACTTTATAATCCAAAAATATTTATTATCCTTCAGTTAGAACATATGAGAATTGAGATGGCAGGACAGATGTTTGAACTCAGAAATTCAGAAGGAACTTGAACTTCCAAAATAAATCAAAAGTCTTAAACTTTAAAACGGGGGGAAGTGAGTGAGATATTTAAGTCTCAAGCACGAGAAGGAAAAAAAAAAGAAGAAGAAGAAGAAACCTCACTTATTCAATCACTTTCATTGCATTTTCCAAAATAAGCATTCAGCTACAGAAAATCGAAGGCATTTTCAGCATTCAAACACAACATAAACATTCACGATTCTAATAATAGCAAACAAAATTCATTAATTCACGAAATTTACCAGTATGACGAATAAGCAAATAGAGAAATGTGCACGAACGAAGACCAAAACCGTCCAAATTCCATTACCCGAAATTGATCAGAATGCGTTCGCTCGGCATCTTCTCGAGAATTTTGTGCTGAATTTCAGCTCCGAGATTGAACCAAAAAATAGAAGATGAAGAAGCAATATAACATCGATCAAATCTTCGGAGATTTATCTTTGATTATTCTGGAATATAAACGTAAGTGGTGATTGAAACTCAGAAACTCGGCTTTGAAATTCTACGTGTCGTCTCCTCTCTATTTTCTTCTTCGGTGGATCGGGTAATCATCTAAGAAGTCTCTTCTCCATATTTACCCTGGCCTGACACTTTGTATTCTGTGTTTTTTGGGGAATAGATTTAACAAATAATCATAGGAAATTTTTTTTTTTTTTTTGTCTTAAATTAAGAAATTATTTCAGTAGCGGCTGCG
>LVCA01019782.1:55966-77711 GCA_004801955.1 Calotropis procera
TGTCTACAAATGGATGTCGCTTTCTCCTTTTTTTACTGTACTAGCAGTTACCAGTCAGAGGACTAGTCATTTCCCCTCTCTTTAGCAAAAAAGAGAACAAACTAAAACAATGATCTGTTCTCCCCTAATTCCTTTCCTCTTCTTTTCTTCTTCGAACCTCCTTAGCATTCACCTATTAACCCTCCGCCCCAACCTTAGAACCTGTAAACTGCAAGAGCCAAGGGATTCTCATGTCTTGAGGCATTCTTCCCGTGTAGCTAGCTTAATCTTGATCCAATTTGAAGTGATCCCGTTGTTGATTTCTACAAAGTTTGAGACTTAACTTGTCAAAGATTCAATCTTTTGGAACAATGAATCATCTATCACCGAGGTTCTTGATTATTTTATTGCTGCCATTCATTTGGGATTTGGTGATTATATGCTCTTCATATACAGCTCCACTTAGCTGCACAGACACTAGTCGCCTATGCTCGTCCTTCTTAGCCTTCAAACCTGCCCCGGACCAGTCTCTTCCAGTGATCCAGAGTATGTTTGATGTTTTGCCCCAAGACATAACAGTCGAAGGCGGTGGCAAAGACTACATTTTCATTAGAAAGAACTGCTCTTGTACTCCTGTCTCAAAGAAATACTTGAGCAACACCACTTTTACTGTGAGAAAAAACAACGGATCTGTTTATGCTATGGTGTTGGATGCCTATGATGGATTAGCCTATTTCTCGTCTAATTTTACCAGGGAAGCAAGGAAAGGTGCTGTAGTGTCAGTAAGGCTTATGTGCGGGTGCTCCAGTGGACTGTGGAATTACTTGATGAGTTATGTATTGAGAGATGGGGATAGTGTTGAATCTTTAGCGAGCAGGTTTGGGGTTAGTATGGATAGTATTGTGACTGTTAATGGCCTTGACAATCCTGATAATGTCACTGTTGGCGAACTCTACTTTATACCGCTAAACTCAGGTATATTGTTTTCTTGTTCTTTTTGCTTTCCCTCATTTGTTTGTTGCTCTTATTTTAACTTTTGACCTTTCAGTTCCTTGTCTTTGATTATTTTTGGTCTTGCTTGACTAGTTTGGTTACTGTTAATATTGCTGCTTGGTTACAATGACTGTTCAATTAACTGTAACTGTAATTACATTAAAGAAGATATTGTATTTACTTTAGGAAGTGTAGTAGACTGTGTAGCTTTACCAGAATAATACTATACTTTCCTATATCTGGTGGAGACATGCTATAAGATCAACGGTTAGCTTAGGTATGATTGGTCATCTCATACTGTAGTGATGATTCTAGGTTACTTGTAGGAATTTCTCATGAGTTTTCATTGCAGCTTAAAAGTACTACCTATGAATTGTAGCTAGGAAGGTTCTGTTTCCTGAATTGTCTTAATTTCTAAAAAAAAACTTTTTAAAGACATTGCATTTGGAGTATGTTGTATGCTCTAGTACTAACTTCTCTGTTATGAATACTAATTTGCTAGCAGTTCATATATTTTGCATTGCCAGTTATAGTTTTTTTGAAGAGAATTTCACAAGGAGAACTTTTCTTAGGCTTCCTTAGGAAGAATCTGTCTTGCTTCTTTGTTTCCTTCATTCTATTCACTCCATTTTTCTCTTCTAGTTCCCGGTGAGCCTTATCGGATGAAGAATGTGAGTACTCCAGCTCCTGTTCCTGCACCTTCTGATGCTGATGCTACTGGTAAGAGATGTTTTCTTGAATCTATGAAAAACTTAATCTATTTACTTGGATTTTCTTTCTTCTTATTACTTTTGGCAGAAATCTCGGTGAATCATAAATCTCACGTGCCGTTTTGGTGGATATTTGGAAGTTTGGGAGTTGGCTTGGGTCTCATCATCATACTCATACTTATTTTTATTTCCTTGAGGTCATCAAGGTGTTTCAATGGAGGTCTACAGAGTCGAGCTAAAAATTCAGATGAAAAGATTTCTCATAAGTTTCACATTCTTCGAAACACAAGTTTTTGTTGTGGTTCAGGGAGGTATATCTGTTGCAAATCAGCAGAATTGAAGCAACCTGTTGCAGAAGCTAGCGAACGTCAGATGAATATTCCCAGAGGTCTGACTTTGATTCCTACACTGATTAGTGAAATCTAGTTATGATATCAAGTTTATCTAACATTGCAAACTGTAATCCTTTGAGCAAATGGGTGAGTCTGACTGGTGCTTCTCTGAATTTTTTGCAGTTATTGGAACTGATGTATTTGACATGGAAAAGCCTGTGGTTTTCACGTATGAAGAAATTCTATCTTCTGCTGATGGTTTTTCTGATTCTAATCTCCTTGGGCATGGAAGATATGGTTCGGTGTATTACGGCATTCTTCGTGACCAGGTTTGGCTCCGCATACTGCCCCCAATGTGTTGCATATCTGAGTGGGAGAGATTTTCAAAATCTTTGATATTCCTTATATAAAACTTCAGGAAGTTGCAATAAAAAAGATGACAGCCACAAAAACGAAAGAATTTTTGGCAGAGATGAAGGTTCTGTGCAAGGTTCACCATTCAAATTTGGTAATTGTCTTGCTTCTATTTATTCTTTTCTAGTGTTATTTTTCAATCACTTGAATGGCATTGACTTTTGCTGGTATTATGGTTTTGTTTTGTCAAGGTAGAATTGATTGGTTACGCAGCCAGTAGTGACGAACTCTTTCTGATATATGAATATGCCCAAAAGGGTTCCCTCAGAAGTCACTTGCATGATCCTCAAAACAAAGGTGAGATTCTGTATGCCTTTTCTTCTATAGTCCAACCTTTCTCATTTCATACTTCATTTTACTTTCTGTATTACCTTTTGTTTAAAGGGTGAGTTCTTTGAAAAGATTTAATAATCTTTGGGCATCTATGTATATGCTGTGTAGGTCATACATCTCTTTCTTGGATAATGAGGGTCCAAATTGCTGTTGACGCTGCTAGAGGCCTAGAGTATATACATGAGCACACGAATCCTCATTATGTACATCGAGATATCAAGACAAGCAACATACTTCTTGATAGTGCCTTTAGAGCAAAGGTTGCAGTTATTTTCTATAGTAATTTTCTTTCGTTTTTACTTCCACCTCTATTGGAAATCCCATTTGACTCCCTTGTGTTTAGATTTCAGATTTTGGCTTGTCAAAACTTGTTGGGAAAACCAGTGACGGACAAGCATCAGCAACTACAGTTGTGGGAACGTTTGGTTACCTTGCTCCCGAGTAAGTGAATGTGTTGATGAGCTTTATTCGTACTTAAATATGATGGGTCGAGTGCAGTTCTTACTGCTCTTCGTATAACCCTCTGTAGATATCTGAGGGATGGGATGGCTACAAACAAGAGCGATGTATATGCATTTGGTGTTGTACTTTTTGAGATGATTTCTGGGAAAGAAGCTATCACACGAGCTGACAGTCTTGGTGCTAAAAGTGCTGACCGACGGTCTTTGGCATCCATTGTAAGTCTAACCCTTAGCTTTGAATCTCAGAAATGATAAGAATTTTTCCTCATCTGATACTTGTAACATTGCAGATGCTGACAGCTATGAGAAACTCCCCTGACTCCATGAGTATGGAAAGTTTGAAAGAACAAGTTGATCTTAATTTGATGGATTTGTATCCGCATGATTGCCTTTTCAAGGTAATTACATAATTAACCAGTTTTATTGACTAATCACCATGCCTGACTTCAAATTAGCTTATACTAAAATACTTAATTCTTTAGATGGCTATACTGGCAAAGCAATGCGTTGATGATGATCCCGTTCTGAGGCCAGACATGAAGCAAGTGGTGATATCACTCTCCCAGATTCACTTGTCTTCTGTTGAGTGGGAAGCTACTCTTGCCGGAAACAGCCAAGTATTCAGTGGCCTTGTTCAAGGAAGATAAGCTACTCTTGCCGGCGAGCAAAAATTTCCAGTTTTCCTTCCACTTGCCTTGTTATTTCTGTTGTATAGTAGAACAGGTCCTCCCATCTGGATCCCATGATTGAGAGTTTCCATAGTTCTTTTGTTTCCCAATTCTTTTTCCCCCCTTTCTTGATCCCTCCCGGTGTAGTATTTATTCTTTTATAACTTGCCTCGGAAGGAAATTTTTGGCATTACAGTACGTAAAATGAGGAGTTGAAGAATGAAATGAATGCTGCCGCTTATTGGCTTCAAAAAGATGAGTGATTTCAAGACCTTTTAAGAATCCCAGCATCATGTTTTTGTCACTTTGTACGAGGATGTTTTATTAATAGTACACAGCAGAAACGAGGTTGGACAAAGCCCATGTAATAACAAGAATAATACACATTAGGAAACCATCAGAAAGAAAGAGACTGCTGCTGCATATTACTTGCAAAGTGAGGCCAGTATTCGGCGAGGTGGATTGAAAGGCCTACGAGAGTGAAGAACGGCCAAATTATCAATTAGCAGAACATCCCCTTTCTGCCATGGAAGAGCAATGCTTCCCTCCTCCAAGATTCTGAGGCAGTCCAATACATCATCAGCTGGCAAAGGACTTCCATCGCCAAATGTTACAGCATTTACAGGGTCATTTCTTGAATCTTTCCAACCAGTGTAAGCAGCGACCATACTATTGAACCAAATCTTGCGTTCTCTTGTTTTGTCAAATTTAACTGCTGGGATTGGACCCATAATTGTCTTCACTCCATTCTCAGTCCATTCCAGTTTCATCCCTAATTTAGCTGCCCTGTTCAAGGGTAATAATCATCATCAGACTAGCAGAATTTTGATGAAAGAAACAAGATAGAAGAGGAAATAAAAAGAAACCTTTCCTCAGCAACATTCTTGTCTTTGGTCAAGAATGTTGATTTCCATCCACGACCAATGGGAGATGATGGATCATCCTCTTCACCTAATACACGTACATAGATCAATCCATGCTCTTCCAATTTGTTAACGAATTCAGGATGCTTCTCTTTCATCCTCTCGTATACAACATGGCTAAGAACTATAGGAGTTTCTCCCCCTGATTCGGGCTCTACTTCACAAAAGAAGAACAATTTTGAAGGGTATTCTGGAACCTATATATATCCCAGAAAGCAGTGAAATTGGAATCTCCGTCTATGGAAAATCAAGTGAGTAGGCAAAATCTCGGTAACGTAAAGGTAAGTACCTGAGCCATCTCATGATGAAAAGGGATTTTTTGGTCAGGTGGGGATTCATTAGCAGTGAAGACACGACCAACAACGTTGGTCCGCGGAGCAGCGCCACCAACGTAAGGCAATTCTTCAAAGCCAAAGGCTTCAACAACATCATTGAAATCTGAAGCAGTTGTTAGCGGAAGCCCTCTAAAAAGCAGAGCTCCAGATTGATGTAAGAGTGATTCCAGCCATGATTTGTGTTCTTGAATAGCTTTAGTCAGAACTGACGAAGTGCCAAGAGGAGATAACACTCTGGGGAAAACTATTCCTCCCTGGTTGGAGTAATGTTTCTGTTGAGGCATCTCAATTTCTTTGAAGAAAGAATTCTCGGGCATGATTCCGCTTTTCTTACTGCAATTGTGGATCGTCAGGTTGGATAAGGATTAACAATGGCATTTATAGCATATGGTTGTGGTGGATGACGCCAAAACCTGGAAACCGGACCTTACATCGGCTTGAATTTGGACTAGTGGCGCGGTTAACCTAGCCCTAGATTGCGTCTGGGTTCGGATTATTTAAAAAGAAATTGATATACAAACCCGGCCTGTCCTTGGTCACCCCGCTCTAGACCGGCCCACGTTGTTCAGTGGAAATAAAATATAGTGAAGGGGGAAAATCAGGAAGTAGTAAAATTCAAATTGAAAGGGGGATAATAATAATATAGACCGTTTGAAACAAAAAGGACCTGTAGAATCGGAAATTAAGCCCCCAATATAGAAATGCCGAAGAACAATAACCAAACCCTCACGAAATCGAAAGTAAGATTGAAATCGCAGGTGCGGAAGCCACTCAGAGATGTCTCTAATGCGGAAAAGTATTCGTCTAAATGCACCGGAATCAAAGTTGCTAAACCCTACAAAGAAGAAGAGAAAGGAGCGAAGGTTGGAGACGAAAATGGGGCTCTAGACCGTCTCCTCTTCATTCATTCTGATATTTCCTCTCAGGTGGCCTTATTGATCAAGAAAATATATTTTTCATTTGTTTTTTTGGTTAGTCTGGTAGTCAATTTAACTTGAAGGTTCATTTCTGTTGATTATTTCGAGTGGGTGGATATTCGGGTTTGGGGCTCATGTTATGTTCAGCGTAGAGCCTCTCTGAATCTTTAAGAAGTTGAGATTTATGATTCTTGCAAAGATTTAGAAGCAGGTTGTCTAAAGTTGGACTGGTACCTATAAATGAATATATCTTGAAATCTTTCTAAGCTGAACTCAATATAATTGAGCTTGTGTGTATAACTGGGATAAGTTTAAATGGTGCAAGATAGGATTAGTATAAGTTGAATTTTGTATATCTTCGTAGGATTATTTCATAAGGTTCATCGAGTGCTTAGGCTTAGTTAATAAGTCTAATAAATCTTTTGTGCTTTGTTTTTATTGTTCATGTTTGCTGTTTTTGTTTCTTCTCATTTATGTCGATTTACATTTCTCAAAATTTCTACCAGATCTAGTTTGGTTGTCATTTCCTGCGTATTGGGGTTTCTGGAGTTTGCGAAATTCAATGAGAAGAATGGTTTATGTTAAAAGGACCACTGCTGCCTTTTCCTTTGCTGATTTCTTCTCTAAGAATTTCTAGCTAGCTATAACTTCTTCACCTTCCCCTGAAAAAAAGGAGAGGAGAAAGTGGCACATATTATTATTTGTTGAATGTTGATATATTAGAGGCCATAGGAACTGCGAATGAGCTAATAATACTTTCAGCTTATAAGTCTAATGGTATAGGACTAAGACTAACCTTGTTGGCTACTGGTTACTATTCTATAATACTTTCTGCCTTACTTGTCTTCTTTAGAAGTGTAATTCTGACCATTTTTTTTTTATATTTTACAATGACTTTATCAATTGCATAATGAGTTGCAGATCGATGAGCTTGTTGTACAAGCATTAAGTTTGACAAGCAGGAAAGCAACAAAAGAAGTTGAATATTTTGCAAATTTCTTGTCTGAAATTCAAAATTCTTTAAAGGTTGATTCTGAATTTGATCCCTTGAATACATTAAATCTGTGCTTTAGTTTATAGATAACCATTTTGTTATGCTTTGTGTCTGATGTTAAAAATTTGCAGCCATGGATTTCTAGGTTCAAAGCACTCATCGACGAACCTCCTGGGCCTGAGAATCTGGTGGAACAATCAGTGGCTAGTGAGATTGCTCCTACGAATGAGGAAATGAACTATGTTGAAAGCCCTGAGCAAACCACTATGGTTTCCCTAATTTCTCCATCACCTCTTGTGTCTTGGAGAGCTGACTGCAATATTGAGCACAGTCGACAACTGTTTTTGCTCACACCTCTGCTCGGATCAAAGCAGCTTTTGTTTGAATGTGATGAGAACTCAACATCGGTGCTAAAAAATGTTACATCCAGAAAATCTATCCAGCCCCGAATTATTTTTGATGCAGTAGCACAGACAAATGATAATCTTCTTGAGGAGAATTCTGTGAAGCCTACTCCAGGTAAAACATCTGATTGCAATGTGGAGCCTAAGCATGTTTCTCCTGAAAATTTCTTGAAGATGGATAGCTGGATGCTTAGCATGACACCCTGCTTAAAAATATCTCCTCCCAAGACTTGTGTAGTACTTGAACCCATTTCTGAGATTACTAAGAAGGGTGGTCATGCAGTGTATAGATCGACCCCTTTTCCTGTTAGAGTTGAGATTTCTGAAGAATATGAAGATTCTGAGTCATCCAGCTGTAAAGTTTCAGAGCAGATGTCCGTAAAATATCCAGATTTCCTTGGGATAAATTTCGGTTCGGAATATATTAGCAAAAGGAAAGTGGTAGAGGAATCACCTAACTGGTTGACGTCACCTCCTAAATCTTGCGTCTTGATGGAGCCCCCTGATGATAAAATTTTGTCAAGAGCCGACATTGATAAACCATTGACAAAAGGAGTTCCCACACTGCCCAAGGAAAAAAATCTGCTGTCAGTGAAAGAAAATGATGTTCAAGGTGATCCTTTTACCAAGACAACTTGTAAGCAAGGTAGAGTTTCATTTTTCTCTTTTAAAAACGTTAACTTGATATGTCACATGTACGTGTCTGTTAAATGAAATTGAAGTTTTCTCAAAATCTCCAGCAGGAGTTAGCACTAGCTGCGGAATGATTGATTGTACACCAATGTTGAAGGAACCCCAGAGCACTTTGATTCGAAGAGGAAAGCATCCTGGTGAGAACACTTTGAAGAAAGAACTTTGGACAAAGTTTGAAGCAGCATCCACTAATGGGATTGGTTTTAATGTCTCGTTAATGCCAAAAACGACTACCGAGAAAGGATTTCTTGACAGATTAGATGAAGTTTCCTGATATAATACAATTTTTACTCCCTATTCTTTTTAGCTAGTGAATGGCATATGTTGTATAAGCTTACAAAGTTCACATTCTTGTCTAACTTGTAATTACAGCTGACGTGTCTCAGATTTGGAGAAGCCCAGTAGCAAACCGTATTGTTTTATGAGTCTTGAAGTCTCATCATCCTTAGAGGAGGGTACTGAGAAGAAAGAAAGTTTTGTTGTGTTTGTTGGGTTTAAAATTTTAAATACACTGTATGAAGTCTGCGATCCTGCACCCAGGTCTTCTTGTCAACTACAGTCCACGCCTACCATGACTTTTGGAGTAGAGGGAAATTTATAAAATTGTAAAAGTATTTTAAATTTAAAATTATACACCCTGGAAAAGCCAGCGCGGAGCGTGAATGCGACCTTTTTTCTTTTTCTTTTTCTTTTTTTTTTTTTTAGGGCATGAACGCGACTTAAACATAGACCCCAGAGTGGTTTTAGAAAGCAAGTCTCGACTGAACTGGGTTAAGAATTCCCCAAAATTCCGAGAACCTCTTACTCCGCTCCTAACCTTAGTTCCCGATTACTTCCTAAAACAATAACATCATCTCTCATCGGTTTATCGGTTAATCATTCATGGCCGATTCTTACATCAAGCACGTTGAACTATACGTTAATTCATCTAGTTCTCCTTCTAAACTGGTACGTTTCACTTCTTAATTCTTCTTCTTCTTCCTCTTATTTATTTATTATTTTTATCTTCGAGATGAAATATATAGATTGTTTCATTCCACAATTAAACAAAATATAGCGTTAGAATTTTTGTTAGGTTTGTTGACGTGTGTTTGCTTTGCAGTCTGTCAGTGTTCAAGCAATTGCTTCTCTTTTGAAGAATGATTTATTAACTTTGGAAACCCTAGTAAGTGTTAGCATTATATTTCCAAATTAGATTGGCATTCCTCTGTCTTCGTGATGAAATTGTTCACGTGTTATCTGAATACCTTTTGCAGGTTAGGGAGATGGATTTGTATCTGACAACCACAGATAGCATCATCCGAGCCAGAGGTACTCACTTGTGTTCTCGATTGAAGTTTGGATCTGAGTTTGAAGTGTTAAGTCCTTACAATTTGCAGCATTCCTTCAATTTGGTTGTTCTGTGAAGTTTCTTGTTGAATTTCATTCAGTGTTTTTTTTTTTTAATATCTGACTATTTTTTGGCGGCTATGCGTACTTAACAATCTTGCCTTTTCTCGTGCATTTTTTTTTTTTTTGGTTATGGTACATCCACAGGTGGATGAATCAATACATTCAAACTTCACATATAATCTTCTACATTTTCGATATATCGTGTCACTTGCGTAACCATTAACCCCAGTAGAAGGATTTTATATGATGTGGATATGAATTGAAGGATGAGAGAAAGAGAGAAAAAGATTATCAATGATACAGAATTCCATTAAGGTCTATAAGTCATCGGGTAGAAGGCAGTGATATAAAGCATTAATATGTGATTCTTCCATAACATAATGGTTCTTCTTGTAAATTATAGAACAAAAATAAAAAAGAATCCAGAACTTTGAGCCAATAAAGGCTTAGAAGATTGACTCAAGGTCAAATTTCCTTGCTGCTGTATGAGCCCTATCTGGTCCATTTCCTGGCTGTGCTTGCACAATTTTCACTTCTGATTGGTTCCTACCCTAATGAATGAACTATGAAGGGATCAACTTCAGGGTTTCAGTTGGTTCTCATTCACCTAACTAGTGGGTAGGGTTATCTAATTAGAGGATGACCTCTTTCCTTCAAACATTTTCTTGGAAACCTGGTGGTTCTTTGGGCAATTGAGATATTTTTTATTTATCAGTTATATAAACTACAATATCTGATATCAATTAATGTGTTTCATATGCAATTGTGTCTCAGGTATTCTTCTGTTAGGGGAATTATTGGCACAATTACAAATGAAGCCTCTAAACCATGCTGCAATAAGTAGCTTGATAGGATTCTTTACAGAAAGGCTGGTAAGCTAAGCCCGAATGACAAAAACATCTCGAGGTGCATGAAAGTAGTTTATTCTTTTGCTATTTTTATATCCCTGTTCTAAATGACACATCTTGTCTTTGCATTTGAGATTGTTGATTAATGACTATGCCAAAAATTCCTTAATTGATATTCCTGGAATGTTTACTTTCAAGCTTGTGGAGAGCAGCAGTTGTTTTTTTAACTCTCGTGCATTAGGTAAAACCTGTGTTATAGAAAAAGGCTAGCTATCATGTTTTAGTGGAAATGCCAAACATTTGGAGGAAATAAAGTTTGCAGTAGTTTCACTTAATGGGAAACAGTACACAGACCTCGAGAATATTTCTGAACTTGTTATTTAAAAGACAAAACATTTATCATCTCATCTTCTTTAGTCTTGATACACTGATTTATATTAATCTCAGGCAGATTGGAAAGCGCTGCGTGGTGCACTTGTTGGTTGCTTGGCTCTGATGAGGAGGAAAACTGATGTTGGGGGGATTGCTGAGGATGAAGCAATGGCTCTTGTGAAGTCCTATATGCTGAATCTGCAGGTGCAGTCTTTGGGACAGCATGACAGGAAGGTAAGAATACATTTGATCCAAATGTAATGCAGTGATCCTGACTTGTTTATATATTCAAGCAGATCAACTGTGAAGCTAGACTACTTTACCTGGTTTTTAACTAAATACTACTGTTTTGCATATAATTATTTGCATCTATTTCCCTGCAGCTGTCCCTTGAACTTCTGGAATGCTTAATGGATCAGTACCCTTTTGCAGTTCAGGCACTGGTATTAGAAAAATTTGTCCATTCCTTGTGGCAGTTATTCCTTGTCCAACAGTGGTTAATGTTTCAGACTGTAATTGTTCGACTTAATATCATACTGTTGCTGCTTGTTTGTGACTGAAATAAATTTGAGAAGAAGTGCCTTAAAAAGGCTATTTACTCCATATCCCTGTAGTTTTCTCAGGCATGTCTGACATTAATAATGTCAGTTGCAAGTCAAAAACCTTGTGATTTTGATCCATAGTTAATCAAATGGTGGTTGGTTACTGGTCTTGACTTTAAGTTGATTTTTGATTTTCTCTATTTTGGATATGTTTGATGTGGTCTATCTGTGTCCTCCATGCCCAGTGGTATGTCTCTCTTTCCTTTTACTTTTGTATGGGAAGACTCTAGTTCGTTTGTGACTTAACCCCGAAAATATGTTGGTACAAGGGTGCATTTCTTTATGGTCCTTTAGTAGACATAATGCATATCCAAACTCAGGGCTTTGTGCTATACCTTTATGTTTGTATGTATTTCCCTGGAGACCTTATGCTTTCTCTTTTCTACTTTTAGGGTGATGACCTACTATATATGATCTGCGCAGCTATTGATGAAGAAAAGGATCCTCAATGCTTGATGCATGCATTTCATATTGTAGAGCGTGCTGCACAAGTATTTTCTGGTCCTTCCAGTCCAGTTGCTAACTATGCTGAAGAGCTATTTGATGTTCTGGGTGGTTACTTTCCCATTCATTTTACTCATGTAAGCTTATCGGACTTGTGTATATAATAAGTCTGTATTATCTGGAATAAAGAACTTTTCATTGAAATTAATGTTGACTATTGGCATTGAATTAGTAAATATAGATTCAGATATCACAGACTCTAAATGTTGAACCTTATTCCATATGAGCACAAAATGCATGAAATTGATTTTGACCTTGTATGCTTGAGGTCGGATTGTTTTGATGTGTGTGACCTAAATAGGTGAAAATTGCATTCTGTTTTCAAGTTTAAGGATAAAGCTGCGAAAAATAATTCTACACATTTGACATCAGATGGTTGAGACGAGTCTGTTTACAATTTAAGTTGATCTACTTGCTCTCTCGTGTAAATTTATTTTCTTGGGTCAGACTACCCTTGATGGAAGTCTATGATTATGTGTTTCATTTATTTCATAATTTTTCATGAGATGCTGGCTGGATCTTTTTAGTTTTCAGAAAATTTACATAAATGATAAGGGTACATAATGAGCTATTTCCCCGCAGTGCCTATGGGTTAGTCTATTTTTTTAGTGCAAGCTGATGGTTTCTATCATGTTTCATGGACAGAAGAGAGTTACCTGGTTAAAGTTCTAGCTTTTCTTATAATTCAAATAAAGTCATGAAATTGTAAATATAGATATCCAATCGTTTGGTGTATTTGTTTTTTGGCTATACTCTCTTATTCTTGTCATTTTAATTCTGCTTAACCATTTCCAGCCAAAAGGTGAAGATATCGATGTCAGCAGAGATGAGCTGTCCAGGGCATTAATGGTATGTAATATGCATGTTTTCTTTATTTCTTTGGTTTTCTTGTGAGATTGCATTTAGGAGAGCTTTTCTGTTTGGGATCTTCTAAATCTTCAACAACATTTAAAATGGTTTTCTAGCCATTTATTGTTCTTTAGAACTTCTTTCTCCTACTATTTTAAGTGTCTATGGGGGTTGGTCCTTTTCTTGTTCCTTACACAATGCCTTAATGGTGTCTGATTGATATTATTTGATGTGTTCCATCATGTAATGATTATTCCTTTTAGTTGTAACTTGGTTTTATCTTTCAGCTGGCATTTGCATCCACGCCACATTTTGAGCCATATGCTGTCCCATTGCTTCTTGACAAACTCTCTTCTTCTCTACCATCCACAAAGGTTTGTGATGATTGAATATTGTATGTTGTTCAATTCTTTTTTGCTTTGGCTTTTGATTATGAAAGATATATGCTTGGCAATCATCGGCCCTATTACTACTGTAGGTTGAATCCTTGAAGTATCTCCGATACTGTGCCTTGAAATATGGATCAGATAAGATGGGGAAACACATTGAAGCTCTTTGGTCCTCATTGAAAGATATATTGTATGCATCAGCACACACTACTTTTCCATTTGAGTCAGGATCAATAGATGATATGGGGACTAAGGAGACTGATATGTTTAATGAAGCCCTCATACTTCTACAGGAGCTCACCCAGCAAAATAGTGATATTTTTTTAAATTTCATTCTATGTGATAAAGAAATTAAGGCATTCACAAGCTCATTTAGCCAGACTCGGGATGTAAGTGATATTCCTATGCAAAGAAGACAACAACTTAACACAATAGGTCGTGTTCTATCAGTTTCTGCCAAATCTTCATTTACTTCTTGCAATAGATTGTTTGAGAAGTTCTTTCCTCAGTTGATGGAGGCTTTAGGCCTTTCAATTGGAAATCCAGCAGAAAATGATTGTCATATAGTGGATTCCCTTCTTTGTGCTAGACAAGACTTTGAAGCCCTTTACATTTGCATTGAACTCCTTGATGCCTGCAGAAACTTAGTTGTGGGCTTGAAAGGACATACTTCTGTCCTTGAATATGGATGCCAGACATGGTGCAGCATGCTTCGCAGTTTTTCTAGGTCATTAACCGAGCTCTTTTCTTCTAGTATCAAAACTATTGTTGCTGAAAGCTCTCAGAACACTTATGTTTACCTGACAGGTAAATTTTGCTTGCTAAAGCTGGAATATTTTATTTTGTTTGGTAATCATCTAATATCTCTTTGTTCAGTAAAATCCTGGATTTGATTCTTAATATCACATGCTTGATTGAAATTTCTGCAAAGAGGCATGTAAATGATAACTTAACATTAAGTTCGGAGCAAGAGAGTCTTGTCTGTCTGGAGATGGGATTGAAACATAGGTCACCTGTATGACAGTCCACAAAAGCATATTTTTTGACACAGTAAAACAAAAGTCATGACTCATTTATGTTTGAATTGTGATGGGGAAGCAGATTGCTGTTGCATGATGTATGTTCATACCTGGTACCATGGTTTTACTGACTGATGGCACATTAAGCTTAGAATTTCTTAAGGTGCACTGGTACAAAAGAGAAAGTGTGAATTTACCCCTACTGGCACTTATGCCAACTCTTTGAAAGGAACAAATTGGGTTTACCCTTTGAATAGCATTGTGAATCCATGTTGAAAAATTTATTTTCCGGTTCTAATTTTTCTTGGAAAAAGTAGAAGAATGATCTTTTTTCTTTGTTTACATATTTTAACAGTAGCTAAGTGGTAAAGGTAATAGTTTTCATACGACTAAGAGATTCTCTGCAGAGCTAGATCAACAGTACCAGATTATCTGCAGAAGTTGTTAATAGCATGAGCTTGATGTTAGTCGCTTGTTTTGGAACTAATCCACTCTCTTTCCTCATTTTTGAAATGCAGTTAGGAGTTTACAGATTTTGGCTACTTTTCCTGGAAATTTCCCCCTTGTGTCAGCATCCTTGTATGAGGAGATTTTACTCAAGCTGGTGTCAGTTCTCACTTCTGATTTTGATAAAAAGTTCTTATGGGTATTGGTCTTAAGGTCATTAGTGGAAACCAGCTTCTTTATTGATCAACACCCTGATTCTGAGCGAGCAACTATCTTTGAGATTACTGTTGTTGAAAAGATGGCCTCCTTGATTTCTTCTGATAATTCTACCATGCCCTTAGCTCTCAAACTGCAAGCATTTCTTGACATTGGAATGACTGGGCCAAGAAATATGCTGAGAGTTGTCCAGGGGCTGAATGAGGCTATAGCTTCCAGTTTCACTCATGCCTATGTATGTTTCAGTGTGGAATTACTCTAGAATTATTATTTTTTCCTTATTGTTGATAGTCTAGGAATGTTTATTTATTTATCCATAAGAAATGAATGCTATTATGTTTCATGCCTTTTCATACTCATACTGGAAATCATACATCCTAGTTGTCCACCAATTACACAACTAGTTATATTGTATTGTTTGTGACGGACCTGCTTAATTATTAATAGTTCAAACTTGTATTGTGGGTACAGGTTGATGGGAATATATGTTCAATTGATTTCATGATCCAGCTTCTGGAATCCTACAGAAATAAAGTTTTTCCATGGTACAGACTATGGAATTGTCTTTCTTTGACACTATATTAGCATGTCATGACCATTAGCAAAGAATTTCCTTATCTTTTGCCTAATAAAACTTGTGGTACTTCGTTTGGGAAACATCTTTGAACTGCTACTTGTGTTGGGTTTCAGAAGTTCTTTTATGATTATAGAGAAAGTATATTCTGCACTATTACGCATTGATCTTATTGTCAGTTTAGTCTTAAAAAACTTATTTGGTATTTTTACAGGTTTCAGAATCATGGAAGTTCTGAGGATGTCCCTCTGAATTTTGCACTTACCATGCTGGATAAGATTGAACATTGTTCATCCTCTGGCCATATGGTCCGTAACAATGTAAGAGTGCTTGGCATCTGGTACTTTTGGTTTTTTTTCGGAATAACATACAAGGGTTTAGTTATGTCTTATATGGAACTTTTTGTTCAATCCTTTCTCTTCTTTTTTTATATGTATGTTTATCTGTATGTGGTATGCACATATGATTATATTCATACTCTTAAGAGATATTATGAGATATCACATCCATATGTAGAGGGTCATGTCAGTTGAAAGAGCATTTTTAATGTTGTGTTCAGAAAATATTAAATGATTTCTGAGAACTAGATTAACATGTGTGTTCAGGATCTTTTTAGTGCAACTATGATGTCAATGAAGGAAGCTGTTGCTTGCTGTTCTGAGGAGAGACAGAAAGCAATTGTTCAAAAAGGTTACATGTTAATTCTGTCATCAAGCACCTCAGTATTGAATGATTTGATGTCAGTCACTGCCCTATCCAGATCAGACTTGTCAAATCATGGTCGTAGCTTGCAGAGAGTTTCATTTAGAGATGAATGGATTGTTTCTGTATTTGCATCTATTGTAATTGCGCTACATCCTGAAACCCAAGTGCCAGATATAAAGATGATATTGCAGTTATTTGTAATGGGCCTTCTGAGAGGTCATGTTCCTTCAGCTCAAGCATTGGGTTCTTTGGTTAACAAATTGCCTTCAAGAAACAGTTTGTTAAGTTTTCCACCAGAATGTTGTTTGGAAGATGCAATTGAAGTGATATTCAACCGTGACATATGGAATTTATTCAAACTCAAACTAAATAATATAGAAGCATGCGCTGTTCAGGGTGTTGGCTGGGAGTCAGGCTTCGGTAGTTTAACCCTTTCTGGTGTAAATCATATGTCTGTTCAGATTGGCTGTGCCATTGTTGGTCTAGCATGGATAGGAAAGGGCTTGGTTTTACGAGGTCATGAGAGGGTAAAAGATATTACCATGACCTTATTCGGATTCTTACTTCAGAATAACAATGCAGGGGGATTGCTGCAGTGGCATGATTTAATGGAAGGTTTTACGGAGCAAGAAGTGCTTTCTTTGATGAAATCAGCTGCAGATGCATTTCATATTATCATGAGTGATTCTGAAGCTTGTTTGAACAGAAAGTACCATGCAAAAATTAGGCCACTTTACAAGCAGCGCCTTTACAACACTCTCATGCCCATTTTAGCATCTTCAACTTTGAAATCTGATTCATCAGTTACTAGGTACATGGACGGAACTCCAACTTCCCTACTTTCTAAGTGATAATACTTTTTAGCAAATTTGATTTGAGCTAGATCTGTTTCAAGTCATTCTGAATTCATTTTACAAATTGTCTTGATTTTTCAGCAGCATGTTCTTCTAATTTGAATAGGTTATGTTCCTCTTCTGAGCATCATTCCTTAGTTTTAACAATGAATTTATGATTGTTTTCTCAAGTGAATGCCCTATTAATCTGAATGGTATTATCTAGCTCTTGCATTATGACTTCAAATGTTTAGGTCTTCTTTGGAAACTTCAATGGCTTCTCAGTTGATCAAAGCTGTAAGATTTTACTATGTAAAGAGATGAGAATAGTGGCACGCATGACAATTTGATGTGATTGTGGCTAAATTTCAAAATATTTTTCTTAGATTCCTCAATTGCTACCATACTCCATCAAAGTGCTAATACTTTGTTAAACTACTCAGATCCATGCTTGCGAGGTCATTTGCACACATAGTATCGGAGACTCCACTTCCCGCTATCATAAATGAGGCTAAAAAGGTTTAGTTGGATGTTTCTCTTTATGATTTGTTTATGGTTATGGAACTAAGTAATATTACTGCAATATTGGCCCTGTCATGCAGGTCATCCCCTTGCTCCTGGATTACTTGTCCTACTTACGGGAGGCTGTCTTGAATAAAGATGTCCTGTACAATGTCGTATTGCTCATGTCTGGGATTCTGATGGATAAAAAGGGTATGCCTTTCTCTGCACTATGTGATTTTTGTAGTCCTGTATGGAATATGTGATGGTTCTTTACATGATAATATTTTTGTTAGTGGTGTCTGAGCTTCATGTTGTGTTAAAAATCTTGAAGTAAAATATACTGAAAGATACATCTTTTCCTATTTGGTGTGATTCCATCTACTTAATGGTTTAGATGAGAGTGCTGTGTATGTGAAAACTCTAATGAAGGATCCAACTAAATCTTGTATCAGGTAGATTGTTAAATGTTCACTTTCCACTTTTGTGGAAGGGGTGTACACTTTAGATAACTCTGAGATGCATATGGGTAATCTTGCATGCTGAAGGCAGTTTCCCAAAAACATATTTTACTGGTTTCCTTACCTTGAAAACATCTCTTGTTTTAAACTTTCAAATGTTTACTTCTGAAGGTTTCAGAATCAATACTTCCTTGTGATGGGCTCTATTGGTTGTCACTGCCTGTCAGAAATCAAATTCAATGAAAATCATGCTTTGCTTTTGAAATATCTTTATTTACGATAGAGTTGAAAAAGTGATAATTATGTGGGTCTTCCCTTCCTAATGTTACTGAATAAGAGTGAAGAATAGCTACAAGATTGAACTATGAGGGTTTTTTAGGTTTCTTGTAGTTAATTTAAGATATTCATCCTTATGCCTTCTACATGTAGATGCAGTTTCCATATTTTGATCCTTATGTTATCTACATGAAAATGCTGTCGCTGGTGAATTAGTTCCATGGACTTATAATATGGAGCTGTAAGTATCAAATGTTGCTTTCTATAGTTGGAACCTCTTCAGTCACATCTTAGTATTCTTGAACATCACAAGTGATCCATGCCTAGAACCATTCAAGGACGGGTTTATTTCGCTATGTGTTCATGGTCCCCAAAGATTTTGGTAGGATGTTAAACATGGTGCCCTTTTCTGTCCCTTGCACTTCATCCTTGCTGAGGGTCAAGATGAGAGAGTGCAGTAATTACCTTCTATAGCATAATTCCATACCCTTTTGTTTTGGAGTATTTGGGGAAAAAGATCAGTCTGCTCTGGGGACCTTGATATAAGGTCAGGGAGATTGATTCGCAAGGTTTCTTGTAGGACTTGGGAAATGCCAGACCCTCCCTGCCTATTGGCAAGCATTAATTTTATTATGATACTAATGTAACGGTTCAAATGAATCAGTAGGTCAGACCCATTGATTAAGTACAATTGCTTAAAACCAAAGGTGTTTTTGTATTCATTCCCTGATATATCAGTGTTTCTTTCTCAAAGATAGGTGGAGTTTAGCTGTTAAATGTTATAAACAGTTTGATTGACTTAATCTATGTGATGATATTTATCTCTTCTGTCATATTACTGGACTCAGGCACAGGTTTGGACTTTTGTTTCCAGTAATCATTTCTAACATGGTCTCTGGACATGAGTGCTTGAAAGATTTCTATGTCTTGGAAGACCTTATTTTAAAGTTTCAAGTTTCAATTCCAAGTTTTTCATTTTTAATTTTATGGTGCAGGACAAGAAGCTGTCCTAGAACATGCACATACAATTGTGAATCAGCTTACTGTTCTTGTTGCCTATCCCTATATGATGGTACTACGATGATCTGCAGTGACTCATCTTTCTTCTGACTGTCCAGTTTCTATGTTCTAGCTCTTTCAATCTCTTTCCTAAACTGTAACTATGATTGTTGTTGTTTGTTTATTTATTTTAATATCTAAATGATCATGACTTCCATCAGAGAAAAACTTTATTGTTCTTAGGTAATTCGAGAGACTGCAATTCAATGCCTTGTTGCAATGTCTATTCTGCCTCATGCAAGGATTTATCCGTTCAGAATGCAGGTTCACCTCAATATTGAAAATGAAATTCAACCGTCCAGTATTTTCCCCATTAATTTCTGTTGTTTCTTTATTTTGATGCTACAATTTTCTTTTTCCTATCGTTGATCTTCTACCCATGGCAACCTGCCTCAGTAATCTGTATGTGGAAACACTCGATGCTTACCACAGATACATCCCTTTCCTAGGTTTTGCATGCTATATCAAAAGCTCTTGATGATCCAAAGAGGGCAGTGAGAGAAGAAGCTGTCAGGTGTCGGCAAGCCTGGTTAGGCTCTATAATATTTTCTCACTCTCTCTCTCTCTCTCTTTTTTTTTTTCTTCTCCTTTCCTGCCCTTCTTAAGAAGGAAGTCTTATGCAGAAGATAAATATAATATTTGTTGACTGGTGTTGTTTTGAACAGGGCATCAATTGCATAATTCCTTACCCTTTTGTTTTGGGCAGTGAGAGAAGAAGCTGTCAGATGTCGGCAATCCAGGTTAGGCTCTAGAATATCTTTTCGCTATCTCTCTCTTCTCTTCGTCTCTTGTTTCCTAGCATTCTTAAGAGGAAAGTCCTATGTAGAAATAAAACATAATATTATCATTAAGTAATTTGCACTCGAAACTCAAGCTTAAGACATCAATCATCACTCCTTTGATGCTAGTTCGATCACCCAACTGCCTTAGGTGTTTGTTAAAGCATTTAGCCCGAAAATGAAAAGAACTGTATCGAAGTCGGTTAAATTGTCAGATACAGTTCTTAGTGCGATATTAGGTAAACAAGTTTACAAGCCAAAGCTTTTGATTTATCTTTAAATAACAAAGCTATAAATGAGAATAAGCCCCTCAAAAAGGTGCAAGGTCCTTCGTCAAGGATATAAAAGATTAATGTTATAATAGGTTTCGTTTGAAGTTCCAAATGCATCATCTGCGCTGTAGAAATCAATACAACAGTATAGCCAGCCTCCAGCATTGAGAAATGTTTTTTTCCTTAGAACATTGTTGCAAAACTTTTGGGTTGTGTTTAAAACATTTGTGAATAATAAACTAGCATGTCATGGTTTGTCACTTTTTACTGTTCTTTTTTTCTAGCAGTGTTGATTCTTCCACAGAAATGCGAGAGGAGTTGCAGGAATTTAATGGGCCGCGGATGATGTCTGATAAATTTTGTTTTAAGGGCACATTGATGTTGATGTTCCTTGATTCTTCAAGCTCAAGGTTTGGGTTATTTTCCCAATTGTTTTGAAATTTTAAATGTCCTTGTTATCAAATATGGTAGAAATTGTGTATGCGTCTCCAAAATAAAGATTCCACCTGTGATTCCGAGCGCAAACAGAAGCTTATTTAATGTTTAGACATGTCTTAAGATCTAGCTCTCCTCGGCTCACTCTTTTGGCAGAATGCTTCTGCTTTTGCAGGTCTCGTTGATCCTGTCTCATCTCGACTCTACTTCACATCCAAGATTTTACGTCAAGATGAATTTCTTTCTGTAAATAATAGTATTTATTGTAAAAGTAATTGCAGTTCCCTGAGAAATGCGTTGAGGAAATCTTCTTTTGTAGTATTTATAGGATCCCTATGCAGAGATATATATACACACACAAACACATATATATGTATCAAGTACGTTTGCTTCTCTGAAGCTATTGATAGTCTACATGCATAAAAAACATTCTGCAACAATTTATTGGTCAAATACCCCATTCTATATAACTGTATTGAATTGAAAAACAGACTGAAACTTACAAACAGCTTACCTCATTGCATCATCTCAAGTTCTCTACGCGATAATATGAAGTGATAGACGGATGCACCTGTAAAAAAAGAAATAGGTGAAAAGAAACTTACGTATTAGGTATACAGTTTTACAAGTTCACATGCAGACTAGGTGGAAATTCATAAACTTCACTTGAGCAGCGAAGAGAAAAGAATAAAACAATCACAAAGTAAAATTTATGGGAGGAGGGAGAGGGGGCGGGTGGGAATTTCACCCAAGGACCAAAATTCTTGCAAGATTACACTCCTATATGTATCCTAATCTCTAAGGCATGAAGTATGTCAGTTTGACAAACTATTGACAACAATCAGTCAGACATATCATATTCAGCACCACTGGATTGATCTAGCTCCAGGTCATGCAAGTCTTTATGCTCCTGGCCAAGTCCATCTTCAATATCCAACCTTCTGCTTTTTGAACTGAAGGCATTGCCCTTTGAAGCTGAATAATCCTGAAAGTACCAGCAAATTAAAGATCCTTTCATGACGAAAAAAAAAAAAAACAAAAAAAAAAGAGAAAAAA
>LVCA01019797.1:19222-31581 GCA_004801955.1 Calotropis procera
ACAAAAAAATCTATGGAGCTTGCCTACAGTACGTAGAAATTTATTATAAAGGTCTGGGTTGCACCTTTTGCTGCTTGGCTGGGAGACTACTCAAGAATATAAACACGGGCCCGAGTTTGTTAATGAGTTGCAGGATATCATCCCTACACGACCAAGTTGGAGAATTTAGCGCACGGATTGAATTGAGGCAAACAAGAAGAGTACCACCCTCGTGCAGAAGCACCTGCATTTTTTATTCACAATTACGTCAAGATAACTCACAAATGCAAAATAAACAAGTTAAATCCAACCACTGTAAAACCATCTTCTGAGCAAAGTAATTAGCATTTAGTTGCCACAAAGGTCTCTCAGGCATGTAGTGATTTAGCACCTCAAGGGAGTTTTCTGAATTTAATGTTCTAGTTCACTACGTGGTAGGAATTGAAATAAGAAGTTATAGTCTACAAGAGTGATTCTTAGACAGAGAAATACCGTTAACCAGAGGGGAAGAAATCCCAAAACTGATGTCAACGAGGCCAGCATGATGCTAGACAAGGCAAGCGCCACATTTTGCTTTACCTGAGAGTGCTCTAGTGTTAGTATTGGTAATAGATGCAAGAAAAGCAAGTCTGGTAAGAGAAAGAAAACAATCTAGAAAAATACCAGGGAAGTAGTTTGCCGAGACTTAGCTATACAGAATGGAACACCAGAAATATTGTCCTGAAGCAACAGTACATCTGCAACAGCAATAGCAGTTGCACTGGCACGATCAGCTAACACAACACCGACAGTAGCAGCAGCCAGAGCTGGTGCATCGTTTATACCATCACCTACCATTATCAGTTCACCTCCTACGTGATAAATAAGATGAAAGATTTTGGTTAAATTATTCTATAATAGCAATAAAAAACACATTGGATAATTCTGTGAAGGCATAACAAAGTCAGTGAAGTCAATATGTGATATAGTTCGTAGCTGAATACGGTTGTATATGTATTAAGTCTTGTTAATGTCAAGTAACTAAGGATAGTATTACTTGAATGAGCTTCAGTTCAAAATCTCAGTTCAACAAGACTTGAAGATGGGGCATATTGGATTGAAAACCATACCTGTGTTTCTAGGTATATTACTGACGTGATAGAGCTTATCCTCAGGTTTTAAGCTGCAATGAACCTCCGTGATACCTACAGCGTTAGCCACTCTCCATGCACTAGACTCATGGTCACCAGTCAACATCATTACTCGGAGCTTTCCTTGATCTTGTAATTCTTGGATTACTTCCAAAGCACCATCTCGAGGTTCATCTTCAAAGTGGAAAAGAGTTACCTATTGCATATCCCAATATCAATTAAAAATTAAAGCCCTGAGCACAAAGATAAAGCAGGAACAGGTATTAGAATATGTTTGTAAAAAAGACAGATGATGTCAACATTACATTCCTTGTTCATGTTCCTGAGTGGCACTAGTACACATGGTATGCATTGATCATATAACCTATTTCTCAAACGTCTTTTGGACATCTCTCTAACTTTCTAAAAAGGACTTTTTAACTACAGAAATATTGGTCACTTTTTTCCTTTTTCCTTTTCCATTTTGCACATTCTACCCTCAGCTCCCCCATTGTCAGGGAAGCTCACAGCTTGCTAATCTTTTGAAATTTCTCCCTTACTCCTTTCCTGCAGCTTGATTTTCCTTTTCTGTGGAAAATTTTTTCCCACGCCACAGAAATTTGTTGGGAGCATTACTTCCAACACAGGATGAAGTAAGACCACTGGTTACCATGACAGTAAATTATGCAGTAATTAGAGAAGCTTTCCCATTCCAAAGCATTTTCTAGTTATACATGAACTGATTTCAGAGGGTTCAGAAAAAATATTGCAGCACATTTTCTCAAGAGGTGATGACTAAGTGACACAAATCAATACCCAGTATCAAATACATGTCATGCCACAAAGTTCCATATTTTCGTCAACATCCAAATTACAAAAAAGAAAGAAGATTACCTTCTTATTGTTGACAGAGAGAGCAGCTCGAATGAAATCACCTCGGTAAGATGAAGAGTTTACTGCCTCCTTAATTTTCTTTGATTCATCTCCAGACTTGAATAAGGAAGAAATGTACTCCACAGATCCAAGTGAAGCTTTCAAAGGTTGACCTCCTCCAAGTTTTGGCTATAAATAAAAGAAAAAATGACAACTGAATTATTTTAAAATTTACTGCCAGATTCAGCAATGAAGAAAAACAGGGAAAAAAATGGTATAAACACAGTAAAATCTTTTATGACCATTTTTAGTATGTTTTGTCTAGACAATACATACTTAACTCAAGATGAACATAAAGAAAGCCATACGTATAGAAAGGATAAGGTCTATTTGAGAAAGTATAAGGGAAAATGGTCTAGACAGTGCTTCAGGAACATGTTTGTTGATTTTTTATAGAGAGAGAGAGATGATTACCAACACTACAAAGAGGAACAGAAAAACAACTAAGGGACAGGTGTAGTTACATTCAGAATAGGGTAAATAATTAGTGGGAGTACTCAAGTGAATTATTTCAATACTTAAATAATGGAAATGGTTGTTTTGATAACTTAGAGCTCTGCATTATCCCAGTGAAAAGATTAAACTTCGTTAACCTATCTATCACATATTTTCGGGGTATAAGTTTACCTATATGAAATATACAAGAAATTACCTCGATGCTAGACAAGGTAGCATATAAGCCTCTACCAGGTAAGTTCTCAAAACTTTCAACAGAAACATTAGGAAGATCTTTCCCGAGACTATGATCCACAACAGCTCTGCAACAGAAAACAGGAACTATCACCTCTAGAGAATAAAAATAAACATCGCTTCTACGAATCTTTTGCAAGGCTAGGAAACTTCCAGAATTAACATAACATACAACGTAAAGTTCTTTAACTCATACAATGATACTGCAATTTCAATAGCATTAGAGAAAATGATGGCTTAGTTTCTGTTATCCAAAACCAAGTCAATTTCACTAATTTAATGGGCTAGAGCTGAAATGACAAATCAACAAGAACAATCATGATTAAGTATCATGTTAAATGCTCGTTAAACAACCTTCCAATGGGATGAGTAGTGCCCTTCTCCATAGCAGCAGCCACAGCAAGGGCTTCTTTTTCACAACTAGGAACACAGCACGAAGCAAATCGTTTTTCATCACCACTGAGGTGTCCATGTATGGGTTCAATAGCTTTACATGTGAATTCACCCGTTGTCAAGGTACCAGTTTTATCAAATGCAATATTGTGGCAAGCAGCTAGAGCATCAAGGACATGACCACCTTTAAGAAGTATTCCCTGAGAGCCAACTTAGATGCTGTCAAGATTATAGCTGAAAATTATGAAATTACTACTGTTTTTGCACTTTATTATGGCTTCTTTGGTGCCTTATGCTGCAATATTTATGCACAAAATACTATCATCTATCCTTCAGCTTATATTGCATTTACCAGTTGCAAGAGAGAACCGAGAAAATTTACCATATCTACAGGAACTAAGGTAACCTATGTTACAAACATCTTACAAATACCTGAGTGTTGGTTAGAGATTTACTTTGACTAAAACATGATTTCTATCATATATGTCTAGCAACAGCTTTCTGAAATCATAGTGTTGAGCTAAATTTGCGAATACCTTTTTTGCACAGGCACTAATTGCTGTAGCATAGGCCAGAGGAGCTGCAGCTAATGCACAGGGTGATGCGGCCACCATAAGCCCCAGTGCCCTGTAAACAGATCCTCTGCAAACTACATAAATAAAGAATACGATTAAGATAATCTGGAAGGCCAATCGTCATAATTTATAAAATTGAATGCCTAAAATTCCTGTCAAAGTCACAAGTCACACTTTTGCGTGCTAGAACAGAAAGATGTCCATGAAATCTATTTTGTGGAATACAGCGAAAAAATCTTATGGACTTATAGTCACTTCTACATGTCATATTTGCTAATTCCGGGATATACAACATCTCTTGTTTCTCTTATTCGAGGAAATATACTGAAAATTTGCATTTGTCAAGCAGTTGAAGCCATCAAAATACCAGAACTCACGGTTAAAGTGCTATTATTAATTTTCAATTAGAATTTAACATTTTTAAGCCTATATTCTTTCTCCCAAAATGGGGCCAAAATCATGTATCTTCGCTGTTTAAATAATGTTCCTCTACAATGGTGACTTTTCAAATTAATGCTGATGCTGAATTATATCAAAATATTGTAAACCATTGGATTATACTTCAAGCACCATAGTAATTGCTCCGGAAATTCTTCTGATTATGGTTTACTCTTTCTATGAAATATTGTACTTCAGCATATAGGATCAAGTAAAACAAAGATTTGATCAAGCAAAACAAGGAAAACTGAAAAGAGACTTGAATCATAATTTGAGAGAGAGAACTTCTAATACCTGATGTGCTGAAGAATGGCCACTTGAAAATAAATGGCCCCAGGAATGCAACTGCAACAGACACAATCATGACCCCTTTGCTATAAACTTCACCAAACTTATCCAGCCACCTCTGAAGTTTCGGCTTACTCAGCTGAGCTTCTTCAGTCAATTCAACAATCCTGCTAAGCATAGACTCCTTCCATGATTTCTTTGCCTAATTGCAAGTGTTGAATTGTGAATAAGAATCACGAGATATTCTCAATCAATCTGGAGGGAATGAAGTCTATATTGAGAATGCTACAAGTCATTATCTTCAATCTAGATAATGGTATACACAAGAACTAACGAAATATGCTAGATATAGGTTATGAATAAATGGAAAACCCATCTTGCATAGGATAACTGCTCCAATGAAGCCCTTAACAAAAACTTGGAGAGAAAGAAGAAATACACAGGTAAATGAAGAACCAATGGGGAAAGAATTGCTGATAGGTCCTAATGAAACTTAATATCGAGAAGACAGCTGGAATATTAAAACTTCAGTAACACAAGCGCAGGGAAAGAACTAAACACTGAAAGATGAATTACTTACTCTAACTATCAGCATACCATCCAAATTTCTAGCTCCACCAGGAATGCTGTCTCCAGTTTTTCTTTCAATGGGTTTAACTTCCCCAGTCAAATGCTCAATAGTAATTGTTGATCTACCTTGGTAAACTTCACAATCTACAGGCACGGACTGTTCATAATAACAGCTAGTGTAAGGGAGGAGTCTACACTTGTTAGAAGCACATACTGAAGCAACGGTAGAAGAGCAAAATTTTAAGCCAAAAAGGAAGTTCAATGTAGCAGTATATTTTGCACAACAGAATGAGATGCAGAAAAGAAGAGGTTTCTGTCAATAAAATGAAATAATAACTTCCTTCTTTAAGTTGTAATCGATGGTATTCACCACAATAGTGAGTGATAAAAGTATTTAAGCATTTAAAACTTTGACTAATCATAAAAGGGGTTGAATCAGAAAATAGGAATTCCTGTTGAATAAATAAATTAAAATTTAAAGTTGAATGTGATGTAAGCAATCCATCGCTGATGTATAATACTTGAGGCTATGCTAATATCCTGATTAACAAGAATTGAAGGCTAGGCCCTTTAAGGCTGAGGTTAAATTGCTCAAGCCCAGCACAACCTTCAAATTCTCACCTGAAGCAAGTCCTCCAATCTGCTGGCTTGAGCAATTTCCTAAGTTGCTAAGAGTTGTGATTAACAAGGAGCTAAATTCCAGTTAAAAACTTTCCTATATCAAATGCTTATGGTCATACCATATGAACATAGTTGGTATAGGGAGAAAAGGGAAAAAAAAAATTACTATCCTTCTATTCATGGTCAAAGATGAAAATATCAGATGGTTTTGCAAAGGGGAAAAAAAATCAAAAACTATAACAACACACACTAAAACACAAAACAATCAACACTCTTACATAGAAAATGTCAAAGAAACGTTACTTGAAGCAAACCATTTTTGTGTATTAACAATTTCAAAGGATCAAAGTACCTGTTACGTTGTAAAATGGGCACTTTCATTTTACCGTCACTCAAGCGGCTAAACTGATTCTTTTACGAATGGATGATAATATGCTCTACAACACATAACTTGACACTCGAATGGGCAAAAATCATACAAAAGCAAGAAGACAAGATTAGCAAGTACGAACCTCACCGGCTTTGACCAATATATATGAACCAACTTCCAGATCATTCACTGGGACTTCATGGTATGTCAAATCTGAAAAATCAGGTAACTTTCCAATTTTGCCATCCAACACGAGAGCGAATTCTGGATGATTTTCTTTTAACTCCTTCACATCAATCTTTGAACGGTTGGTAAAATACTCTTCAGCTGCAGGGCGACACATATTAACTCCAGAACCCAACATTTCACATGTGAGCAAGATATACAGTTTCTTTGTTAGCTAGCAGAAGATATTTACCTATGTGAGCCAAATTAAACATGGCTAGAAGCAAGCCTCCTTCCATAAAGTTCCCCATGAAAACTGATGCAAAGGCTGCAAGAGCCATTAGTACATGAATATTAATCTTTCCCGCAGCAACATCTATTATAGCATCAAATGATGCCGAGACCTGAAATTACAAATTTGGAAGGTAACTTATACTTCGAAATAGCAGCTGGTGATGGTCACTCGGCCTTGTTTAGTGACAATTTCAAGAGCATGACAAGGATAACCACGGCATAAAATATGATAAGTTTCAAAGAATTATAATTGAAAATGTTTACTAAAAAAAATAAATAAATAAATATACTGCTGTCTAAAGCAAGATACAGGCGCAAGAAAAACAGCGAAGCAAAGGATTTGAAGTTACAAGAAAATAAAACATATGATCAAACATATGGCTTTCTCACAATGTCCTCAAATTCCACTCTCTGAAATCCCACCCAAACCCCAATTTTCGATAACGACTATCTTATTGCATAATTTCAAGGGATCAGCTTTAAAACAATCATTTCATTCGCATTACCATGATGTCTACGACCCTCAATGTTTAAATATATCAATATTCCCTTTTAAGAAGGGGAAGAAGGGTGGTTTAGTTACTAGTAATTGAAACTGAGATTGACTTTTAGATAACTGAATTAGAGAAAACAAACGGAAAACCGCATTACCCCAACTAAAGGAAAAGCAATGAGAGTGAAAACTTGCTGAAGCGGCTTTACAGCCGGCTTTGGGACCAAGTAAGGACAAGCCGCAGAGGCAACAAACAAAGCCGCAGCACAGCAGCATAATTCCAAATGTTCCCTCAAGAAGTTAGCCAGATGAGTCCACTTAATAGCATTCGCGAATTTTAGAAATGCTTCTTGAGATTTGGTTAGCTTGAAATCGCGTTCTCCATCACCATGACTATGACCATGATGATGATGGTGATGATTCTCATGATGATTATGATGGTGGTGATGGTCATGCTGATGGTCGGAGTGACTGGATTTTGCAAGGCAGCTGATTGGAGTTACAAAATTAAGGTTACGAAGAGAGATTAAAGAGTTGGGGTTGAGAATCTTTGAAGAAAGGAACAAACTCTGTGGGTTGACTCTGATTGTAGTAGTGGTTCTGTGGGCGGAGGAATTGAAATTGGTGAAACTGATCTTTGGGAAATTGAGAGCTTCCATGTTTGAGATTGAGGGAGAAGCCATGTGCAAAGCAAGAAACTATAGCCCCTCCAGGGTTGAGGAGCTCATAATCAGAAAAATAACGATAAACAAGTAAACAGAAACATTTGAAGACGAAGGGACCAAATCTCTGTTAAAATTTGTGGAGACTTGGGAGGGCGAGGGGGATTGGTTTATTCGATTCTGTTTGTATATTGGAAAAGGAGGCTGGCTTTTCCCCTTTGGTCCAATGTAACACATCTACACCACACCATGTGCTCATCACATATACATATAAAATACCACGAAATAAATGGTCACAAACACAATTTCTAGCACTGGAAAATAGACTTTTACTAACAAAAGACTCGCGACATTTTATTTCCTTTTTTTATACCAAAAAGAGAGAAGAAAAAAAAAATTTTCAAATGATAACAGGAGATTGAGAAATTGGAAGCGCAGAAAACAATTAAAGACCGCGCAAAGAAGGGCATGAAATTTGAATTAATTGAAAGTAATTTTAATTTCCTAGCTTATTTGGAATTTTTCTTCCGAAGAAAGTAAAGAAAAACCTTTAGTTTGCCACTCAATACCTTTTGATTTTGGTCTTTTAATTTTTTTAATTTTTTTTTTTTGGTCTAGTATATTCAAAAGATAATAGAAATACAACTTACAAGAGCAAACTGGATTGGACCGCAGAACGGACTACAATGCTGCATAAATTAAAAACTGAGACAAAAAATAGGGAAAAGGAGATTGAAATTTTGCATCTGGGCCATCTGTGACTGAATGGAGCTGCCTTCCAATGGGTTCAGCTGAGCTATAAGATGAAGTGGATTGCGCTATCGTTAGGGTACTAATCTATAATAAAGATTGAAAGAATACTAGACAATCTATTGTTACAACAGTTTATCAGGGTGTAATATCAATTCAACACTTCAACTATTAGCAAGGAAGAACCTCTGCCAAAGCTTCAGCTGCCCAGTTTGGTACAGTAGAAGAATCAATTATGCATTCAATTATCTTCGCCTTTATTCCCTCTCACAGACTTTCAATGCTTTCATAAGCAGAAAGAAAGAATGTCCCCTGATTTTTCTGAAGAAACCTGCACCACGTGAATAATGGCTAATAAGAAAAAACCACATATTCTCATTTTTTGTTATTATGATTTAGGGGGGAAAATGTAGTAATTCTTCTTATGACAGAATGCAGAGATTTTCCTTAAATAGACTAGAAATAAAACAGAGGTTAACAAAATGAGCAATGTACTTTAAAAAGTCAATCAGTTTCTGCTGCAACCGGATCTGTGTCCCCTCTTCAATTTTCACATATGCCAATAACCCAGGAAGCTTTACTGCAAACAACAAGAAACACATGAAACCTGTTCAAGAATTTAGATTCAGGAGAAAAATATGCAAAGAAGAAAAGACCACTTCAAAATCTGTAGACAACAGCTTTGTTGAGAGTCAATCACAAAAATAGTAAAAAAATAGAAGTATTCACATAAACATCCGATGCATCTCAGACCTCAAACTTAATTAAATGAAATATTTCTAAATAATAATAACCAGTTTTCATGAAGCAGTGAAGAGTCACCAGAAAAGCAAGAGGATTCCCAGTCCTGAGTAACAATGAGGTCCCAAAATTTTGATCCCACAAACTACACAAGTAAGATAATTTTAAAGGAACCAGTTCAGAAAGAAGACTGAACTTACCAAAGAGTCGTAGTAGATGTTCAGCACCATATACATTGGATGGAGAGATGTTTTCTGAAATCTTTTCATTATATTGTTGGCGCTCCTTTTTGTATAACAGATAAACTGGTAATGCCTTGTCAAAATAACACCTCAGTCCATTTAAAATATCTCCAACTGAATCAGTTACCCTGGATTGACATGAATCATTTTAAGGGAGAAGTTTACCAAAAAGGATAATCATACATTAAAAATCCACTCTATCTTCAGAATAATTGAACAGAAAGGCGCACCAATTGAGTCAGATTCATACTTGAGATGGCTGTTTCCTTAAAAATAAGGACAAAAGTGAAAAGTTGGAATCCCTCATAAAGGAAACAGCAATGACAGTATAGAGCATGACAAAATGGCCAGGAACATGATCGCGGACACCAAAAGATGAACCATGCCTACTTGTCCTTATGGATTCTATTTATGATGATTTTAAGATATATATAATTCAACAATCTCTAATTATGTAGCTGCTATAAGCCAAGAGAGAAACTAAATAAATTAGGCTTCAAAAAATTGCTGAAGATAAAATATGCATCTCGTCTAGGTTAAGATAATCCATAATTCTCATAACAAACATTATACCATTTTCTGCATTATTTAGTGATGAGATTAATCCATAGGTATTGCACACCAAATATTTCAAAATTGCAAAGAATTTCCAAAACCAACACATTGAAAAGGGATGATAGAAATAAATTTTCAGAGTTAAGATCAAGTGATTAAAAATAAAGCACAGGAGGGAAAAAAAAAATATGCAAGGGATCATAAAACAAGTGTTCAAAGTCCACATAAGCTCACAGCTGCAGAAGATAAACTCACATGCCATCTTTTTTGGATCTGTCCTCGAGGTATTTTGTCAATATATCATCAACAGTGGGAGATCGAGGAAGTTTTACAAGCTGCGATGTAGAGGACAATGAATCAACTTTTTATCCACATATCAGACAATACCCAAATATGCCAAAAGATGAAGGAAAAGTCTATATGTATTTTGTATCTTCATGCCCAAATAACACTTCTGAAGAAAACATATAATATAATATATCCAGGAAACTTGGAGTCAAGAGTGGAACTGAAAACAATATGTGGTAGAAAACCAAAATTGAACCCCAAAGTAATTGGCTAAAGAAGTCTATAAGAATAAAGGCTAACCTTATTTTGCTGAGTGATATACTCCCAATCATCTACAAGCTGTTTCTTTAAACTAGATGGAATCTGAATCTTGATAAGTTTTTCAGGAGAAATATTGCATTTCTACAACAGAAGAAAAAACCAGGATTCTATCAAGGTTAAAGCAAATAAAAATGATTCCTTTCAAGTAAAATGCACCATTTAGAAGGGAAAGTATTTGTTATTCCATCTTCCTGCGATCGGTGTAATGAACAAAACAATAATTGAAAGAACGGCTTGACCCTCAAATCCTATTAAAGTGTATAGTAATTTAAAATATTAAGGCAAAAATTGAACCGCCTAAAAAACAGCATCAACTATGAGCAAGATTCATTTCTAGCTGCAAATTAACCAAACGCTAGGTCCTCGTGGCAAGCATAAAGATTCACAATTGGTGCAGTGAAATTAATTAAGTAGAAAACATAAAGAACAAATATAAACCAAGAAAATTCCTTTGCCCAATTATGGAAGAAAGCAGACCTCAGTACCCGAGTCAGCTTTACGTTTCTTCCCCTTGGATGCTGCAACAGAATGAAAATGGAATAAGTATCTTGAAAGCACATGTGAATATATTCCAGAGTATGGCACAGCATACCAGTTCAACTATTGGACCCTTCACCTAGAGGTATTTGCCATCAGAAATGCTCCAATTCTCAATTATTGGGACATGTTCAGATGTTTCAGTGATGTTGAAAATGAAATGTACATGCAAAAGGTCACTAAAGATAAGTTCATCACGAAATCAGGGATCACCCCATAAGCATAATAAGAAAATGGTGCCAAAGATGTGCAGAACCACAAAATCATAGTTAGGCTATTTCAATTTCATTGCAACACTATTACCAGCTGACAATAGAATACCATTCGAATAACTTCTTCCGATGGATTATTCGATCTCTGTTGACATTATTTGACAGAGATCTCTGGTTTGGAAGTTCTACTGTAGCAAAATAAATATATCCCGTGGCCTTTAAGAAACAAGTACACCACCAAGAATATTTGCATATTTTCTGTTCTGTTCATTTGCTCTAATGCATAAATTGTATGACAGGGAAGAAAACTAAACAAAAGAAGAAAATGGAAAAGATCACGAAAAGCAGGTCCTGAGAGAATCCTGCAAAGAATAATGATTATATGTACTACCAACAGCATATATGTGACTGCTGAGGGCTGAGCATTACTTCAGTGCCTAAAAATCCAGCAAGTGAACTAGTCAAACAATTATCTTGAAGCAGGGTTATCAGCTTCTATTGAAAATGAATAAATCAACCAAAATGGAGATAACCATGGAATTTAAAATTACTAATACTAATTGCCTGTATTCAATCCATAAGACTAAAGACAATTTTTAGCAGTGATGCAGCGAGCATGATACTTGCATTGGATTTTGATAAACATATTAAAAATGGTATCTGTTATGAGTCCCAGAGTCCCAGTCATGGATCATATCACAGGCCAATTGATTATAAACTGACCTTTCTTTTTTAATAATCTTTTTTAATGTTATTATTCTATCCTCTTTGTGAGGAACCCAGGACTACTAAATATTGAGGCATTAAAGGGAGCACTCGCCTAGGATTTCAAGAAAAGGAAGTCTTTAACACTTTTGAAAGAATAGGGACCTACAGAAAAATAAATAAATAAAATAAAATAAAATAAAATAAATCTGTCATTTCTCTTCGGTTGTTTTGAAACAATCACATAAATAGGATTCAAAAGAAAACAAACCTTAAACCTAACTAGATTAACTAAGTAATAGTATAAGATAAAAAAGAGCATACATTAAACCTAATTAGAAATCATAATATGATATAATTCTCCACAAAAAAAGAGCAAGAAAAAAAGTGATAACAGCATTACCTGTGTTCTTCACTTCATCCTTATC
>LVCA01019799.1:61530-72830 GCA_004801955.1 Calotropis procera
CATCCATAAGATCGAACAGAATGAATGATAAAAAGAAAAGATAGGATCCTTACCAACTGCATTTAGGAGACTCACTCCCACATTGTGTGCATGCACTGAACCTCCCATTGTGATGCATGGAACTCCCATGTAAAGAGATTCACATGTGGTTGTTGTCCCCGCATAAGGGAATGTATCCAAGCTGTGGGGAAGACAGAATTTAGATTTGTTCTCAGTTTCTTGTTTTGAGAAGAACAAAGAATACATTTTATAAAACTGAGAATCCAAGATTTTGTCTTGACTCCTCAACTGCAAAGCTCAAAGATTTTAAGAGTTTCATACTTCCAATAGTAATTCAATTAAATAAATTTGTGAGAGGAAAAAAAATCCAATAGTAATTTTTTGTGTTCATTCCAGAGGCAAGTACTAAGGTTTAACAATAGACATTATGTTTTCAACGAAAGACAAAAACTAGAAAAGAAGGAAACCATCCTGAGCCAACCTCCAATGAACTCTGGTGATAACAAGGTTGTACAGTGATGACAAAGGATGCATGCAGGATTCTAAAGACACTAAAATCAGATCACGCTACAGCCATAACATATCTGAGTTATCTTTCTAAGAATAAAGATTAATGAGGTGATCTGCCTAAGTTAAAAGTTTTGAATTTATCTCTTCCATTCTACACTTTGGAGAGGACAGGAGTTTCTGTTTTAAGGAATAAATTCCACTTTTTAACCCAAGAATAACTGGTTAAGGATACACTTTATAGTCTCTGGAAAGGAATATTTATCAAACACTTAAATCAAATAATGGGAAAACTGATTGAAAAAAAAGAAGAAAAGAAAATGAAACAAATCAAAATTTCTTAACCAATAACATGGATCTTTACCTAATGTCCATAAGAGAATATGCTTGCATATGATCATGGTTAAGAAGAATGAGAGGCAAAAGATCAACACGAGTTGATTCCAAACCCAGTTGTTCTAGTGTTAAGAGAAATCTCTGCCGCACACTTTCACAACAGAAGGGCTTGCACTTCACAATCAAGCGAGAGTTGGGAACAGCACATAGGATCCTTGCCCACACTTGCAACACTTTTGGGGTTATCTAATATCAAGAAATAGATGACAAATAAGACAATGTAACTGAGGACTCATTAATTCCAATTACATTGGGGAATCGGAAAACTGAATAAAACAAGTACCTTTGCCAGATTGTTAAAGCTACCAAAAGTAACAAAGCCATTCAACAAAGCAGGAGTCGGGCATACAGGCCCCGCTTCAGGTGAAGGTGTGTAACAAAGAAAACACTCTGGTATACGAACTAACTCCTCAACATGCCTATCACATTTTGCAAACGTACAGGGTAGAAAGAGCAAGTTGATGCTACGCAATAGAAACTTAACAGTAACTGAATCTCAACTTTCAGAAAGATCAATTTGGAAATCAAAGGAAAGAAACTATAATAATCATACCTCTGTTTTGTATCAGGAGGGTCAGCCAATGCATCAGTTATCCTGTAATCAATGGTAGGCAATCCAGTTGTATTGGGGTAACCAATCCAGGTTACCTATTACAGAAACAAGAAATTTTAGAAATTAATCAGAAGATAAATAAGATTTTCACATGAAACCTCATCAAACACACGAGAACCGGTCGCGCAGGATGGTTTGTCAAACAACCAAATGAAAGGTTAATCAGACTAGACTAACTAAAAGGCCGTAAGACATTGACTTTGTCAACATTATCATAATTTCAAAATAACATGTTGGAAAAAAAATAAAAATGAGAAAAGTGACTCGAGTAAAGAGCCAAGACGTAGTATTATTTTCAATTTGGAGAGGCACTTTTCTTGGCATTGGCTTAATAATTGTCAACCCGCAGAAACAACCTTGCAAAGTAATAACATGTAAAGGGGAACTATTTAATTAGTTTGATACTTAGGAAAATAATGGTTTAGGAAAAATGTCTTCTATTATATTTATCTTGGCATTTAGCACAAAGAGCAAGCAAATTTTAACTATTCTCTTCTCCTATGACATAGAAAAGATATCTATTCAAATTCAGTTGAAAAACAATGGTTGTTGAAGAGAAAAGTCAACTTGGCAACAATGAAATGGAAAGCTATCAGATAAAAGTTGAAAAGCCACAAGACAAGTTCAACTACAAATATCAGCTAAAGCTTAAATTGAAACGGATTAAATTTATACTTTTAACCTACCCCCTCACATACGGATCAAACACAAATTTTCATGACAAAGATTAAACTCATGAATAATAATTAACAAATGGTAGAAATCATAGTAGTTAAACTCAGGACCTCCCGCTTTAAAACCATATCACCGAAGCTTGTTAAATTGAGTTAAGTTGTCACTTGCTCTAAAAGCTTAATCTAAAAGAAAGGGTTAAATTTATCCTTAACATTCCAAAAAGAGTCTATTCACTTTATATAGAAGCATAAAGGAAATTTTTCGGCTTTTGAATGTGAATATTTTTAACTTAATGCCAAATAGCACTTGCTCCTAACATAGAATGCAGTCCACATAAATTTGCCACAAACTTAATTCAATGTTTTTGAAGTAATCATCTATAAGCAGAGGACAGAAAAGAAAAAATTCAGCTTAACGGAGGATAGGCTACTCCATATACATTAAGGATATGTAATCATAGGACCTCAAAGGTCCTATTAACCAACATTTGAAATTTAGTTCCATACATGTGGTCATTTTTAAAATTTTTCGTTCTTCAGTTTCTAATATGAGAAACAAGCATTTTTCCATTAGAACAAGTGAGAACAGAAGTCCCACAACAATATGATAACAAAAGATTATAACACTTAAAAATGACCCTTCAAAAAGTACCTGAACAGGTGCAGGCCGGCAGGCCATCATTCCCAACTTGTTATTTGCAGTATGGCCAGTGAGCTCAACCAAGATATCAATATTGTCCTCTCTAACCATAATGGCAACCTTTTTCTCATCAATCCCATAGATATCTCTCCAGATACCACCCTTTTTCAAGACTCCCTCTCTAAACCTATTAGTTTTTGCATCTGCCTGCAGCACATTGTACATAAGAAAATAGTAAGGGAAATTCTCCTTCCCATGGAATAAAAATCAAATCTCATAAGCAATTAGAAACATATTTAATGAGGTTACAAAATTTTGTGCATACAGCAGTAAGAGATCACAAGGGTCTTGCAGGCAGAGAAAACAAAAGCTACAACTTACAATAGGTTATACCTTTACAACTGCAGAATAAACCACAACCTTGAAATTTTCATAGTCATGATAGATAAGTGGTGCTTCAATGAAATATGACACAGAGTGGGTGAAATAATCTGGAGACACATATCCAATGACAAGTGGCCTTTCTGGATCCTTAGGGTTGTCCCATGAACTGTATCGAGGATATAGCCTCATAAAGCGCCTACCCCAGTCCCTGCATTTGTAGATTCAACCAGTCAAAAACCTTAAAAGATAAAATACATCTTGCATCTCCATACATCCAAGCACATGGATATAAATCACAAAAACAGAGATCTCATCCAGGAGGAAATACTTGAACTAGAGAAAGGGAGAGTGCAACAGTACAATGACACCCAAAAAGAAACAAGCATTACAAGAATAAGGGAGATTTTGTTCTCACCATAGTTAGTCCAAATGCAATAAAGATAGAGAATATCTAATAAAATGAATTTTTTTTTAACCAAAGTAGAAGGCCATCAGAAACTAAGAAAAGTAGCATAATAAAAACGCATATATTTAGTCATTGATGGCTAAGAGTATATGTTCTCTTTTTGTTGACAAGGCATCATCCATACATCAAAATTTGAAAATTAGTCTTGGCAGAGGAATATCTCATCATTAATGCCAGTGACAGCACGTGTATCTATCTCCATATAAGCATTTTATATCCTATGCCCAGAAGCATGTCTCACACCCATAATGTGTTGTGAAGGGCATCCTTTAGTAAATAGAAAGGAAAAAACTGCCATACATATGGTAGTAAACTGGACCTGTGAGCGTCATATAATTTGTCATCAGTCCCCTCATTTATGTAGTTCATAGCAAGCAACCGATTCTGCAAGAAATGGTAAAAAATATATATATAATAAGAGGTAAAATTAGGAGAGAAAAGATTATAATCAAGAACGGTAAAAGATGAACAGAAAAGAGAGAGAGAGAGAGAGATATTCGGGCTGAACCAACAAAAGTTTTATAATACCTTATCTTGAGACCAATTTACTCATAAAATTAGAAAGTTATCACCTTTGACCTCCATACTCAAACTATTTAAGTGCTCCGATGAATAAACATTTATGGTAATTTAATATTTCAAGCTTCATTCATGAATTTGAAGTGAACCTCAAGGAATATTAGAGAAATGTGAAACTTCATAATCGTAATTGTGTGATTCATTACATGGAGGAGTGGGTTTACGTATGAAAGAAGTGTGGCGACTAGGTCCAGGACCTCATCTACCAAATACAGTATTGATCAAATGTTTACGTTAAAAAACTCTGATCTCAGCAAAAATTTTGCTTTTAGAAATGCTGCACCTAAGAAAAATAGAGCATGGAGAACATTATCCATATTTCATTGACTCCGATCCAAAGAGCATATAGGAGATACTCTTTAAAATCTTTGAAGAAAAAAAAAACACTTATTACATCAGGTTAAAGATGCTGCACTTGTCACTGACCAAAAGCAATGCATGTGGTACTTTTCAGTGTCCTAATGCACATTCAAAGGTCTCCTGCTAAAATCAAATATATGATTTATAATCTTTTGCAATAAATAGTCTGATTCGGCCTTTCTTTTTCAGCAAATTGTTCTCTAAAGCTCTATCTCAACAGTTTACCTTCATTCATAAGTCCTAAAAACTTATCTGAGATGCATGCTAAATACTTCTCTAAAATATACTTCGTGTTACCAAATATGTATTTGGATAGAAACAGTATCTTATTCAAAAAAATAAATAAAAAAAAAAAAAAAATCATCATTTTGGTCTGTATATGCTAGCTAAGTATTACTGTCAATTGAGTACTTCTACAGCAAATGAGAACAGCCTCTAAGAGACATTTGAATGTCAGACAACAAACAAAGAAGAAAGGCACGCAAAAGAGGAGAAACTGCAAGATAGAGATTATGCATAACAGACAGAGATGACAAGATAACATTCACAAATTGACAGAAATAACACCTGCCCTGCATTGCGAGAATCAGGATCAATCTTAAGGCATTGTTCATATGCTTCAATGGCCAGAGATATACTGCCGGCATCCCTGTAAAGCACACCTACAATCAAAAACAAAATTTAGAAAAAAATAAATTAGTGCACATGCATAATAAGATGTACCATAAGTAAAACTGTTCTCCAATAGAACTGTCAATGCTATCAAATAACAGTAAATGATTCCAAACACAACTTTATCAAGTAATGTCGGACAAAGGATAAAAGAGTGATAAAAGTTCTTCAATTGGCAGAACTGGAATGAACTATACAAATACCCTGAAATGACTCTTTTTGTTTTTTTTTCTTTTTTCTCTCTTCTGGCCTAAGTATGATATTTACCTAAGACTAAGCAGGGAGAAGTCAGAGGCATGAACAAATGATTTATTTTCATTCCTCAAAAGCTCAATTATAATCTGACACAAAACGTGAGATCACAAAGGAAGGAGGTCAAAGTTATTTTGCAACCTTTAAAACAAAATGACAAGTCCTACAAGCTAAGATATTGTATCCAAATCCTTTTTCCCCCTTCAGGGAAGACAATTGACTCTTGATAGTGCAGCTCTGTAGATTGCCATTCTATATCTCCATTTAAGACACCTACTCTTTCTCATACAGATTACCAAATATACCTTTTCTTTTCCACATGCCATAAGGTAGGATGAGTTGTTAGCACGTGAAAGTTAAGTGTAAACTATACTATTGAAATTAAAGGGCTAACCTACCAATGCAAGTACAAGAACTCACGTTGCAATTACTGCTAAATACATGTCTGAAAATGAAAAATGCTAATTAAACAATCTTAACCCACAAAAACATTTTGAAACCTTAATATTAGTCCATAACTCATGACCATTTTAATAGTAAAAGAGAATCGATTATTTCATTGTCTTGAGACAACAATAAATTTCAATTGTCATTTTAAACAATTCCACCTTATCTTCTGAGAAGGGATAACACTCAGAAAAAGGAAGAATGACATCATCCTATCTTAACACCAAGAGAGCACTATAGCACTCAGAAGTGTCCTTTGGCTGAATAAGGATCAACCCTAGCATAAAGGAAATGACAGTAGACAAAGAGAAAGAGAAAGCCTATTGTTGTGACTGGCTTCATGTACATGCATTATGTGGTGTTCCTCCAAAAACATAAGAATCTTCCAGATTGCAAGAAACCTAGTGCCACAACATAATCATTTAAGTTGCACTCCCAAGGGAAGAAATCATCAAAACCATATATTACTCTTTTGAATTTCTAGATGCCCTATCAAATAACTTCATCAAAACAAGATCTCTTTCGTTAGTAGAATGAGACTAGCTGAGCTTAATACAGGAAAATAATTTATAAGTAGCCTGTTAAGCTTCAAAAGTTTTCTGAATGCCAAAAACTGCAAGAAGGAACGAAGTTTTAAAAAGTGAGTTAAAACTAGCACATGGATGTAAAGACCTAAGTTGTTATATGCTTCGGCATATGTAGGGTTCGCAACGATAGCTTTCTCAATCATGCTTGCAGCCGCATCCATTTTACCCTGTCAGCAGTCAAGAATCAGGGTAATTCACTCTTGAAAAAAACCAATGAAATGCTAATCATAGAAAGTAGGCAATGAACCTGGACAGTGTATACAACTCCAAGATTGTTTAATGACTGAGAGAAATTTGGTTTAATAGACAATGCCATCTGCAAAAATAAGACCAGAAACTTATAATAAAAAGAACAAGAAAGGCATAAAGATAAAGATCCACAAGTAACAGAATCTTTCCTGGTAACATTCCACTGCTTTATCAAGGTTGTCTCGATCCTTGTATATCACACCTAAATTGTTGCATGCCTCTGCACAGTGTGGGTTGAAATGGAAAGCAAGCTCATAGAACACAATTGCCTGAAAAGATGCATAAAAAAGTTATAATAACAAACTTAAAACTTATGGAGCAGAAATTATATTTCACCAGGAAAAATAGAAGATCTAGGGGGAAGAGAAATAAATAATGAACAAAAAGGATATACTGGATAAGTGAAATTAATTTAAGCACTTCGGTAGTCAGAAGCATAAGAAAATACCACTAGAAAAGGGAAAATATGGATTATCCTAAAAATTACCATGTCAAATTTGAGCATTTCACCATATGCAACCCCAAGATTGTACATGGCATCAGCATAATGCCAATTATAGTATAGGGCCTTTTTGTAATATGCCACACCTTGATTGATGTCCCCCTCAAGTTTTACCTGGCAGCATAGATCATGAGTTAGCAATCAAATGTGAAAGGACACAGACTGTGAGAAAATAAACTAATACTGCCACATCCACATATAACAATGAACAAACAATACGGGAATGTGCTCCAATGCATACTATCTGAGCTCCAACTTTAATATGTCACAATCATCAATATGTAAGGCTCAATTTTACCATTCACTACAGAAAATTCACTCAATAAATAAATAAAGCAGAACCTTTTCTTTTTCTTTTAAATTTGGAAAAAAAAAAACCAAAACAATATTCTGAGATTGGAATACAATTTTGTTCGGATGTAATTTTGGAGGTGAAAAGGCATTGGGGTTTGTGAGCAATATCACTGTAATGTCGTGTACCCACGCAGTGAATGTCATTAAACTAAAATTTGGGCCCCAAACGGTTGTACAAAAAAAAATACAATTCTGACAAAAAATTACCGGGCAGATGGATCCTAAGTTTCCCTATCATTTCAATCAAGTAAACAGCCAATAGATGCTACTGTAGCTCCAAGAACACTGAATTGTGATGTAACTATAATGCAAAACCTAAATAAATGCAATAAAGAACTCAGAATAAATTCCAAGTCCTTGATATTGACTACAATCTTCATCCTGAAGAAATTTATGAGATCAAGTAAATGGAACTGAAACATCTTACCTTAGTGCCCAGATCAGTCAATGCAATTGCCATGTTATTCTTAGCAATCTCAAAGTTTGGAGAAACAGCCAAGCACCTTTCAAACACAGAAAAGCATATGGAATCAGAAGCACAAAAAATTTTAACCAAATCTTTTCACCTCTTTTGCCTTAAATTACACCTGACAGGCATTCAAAGATGGTGACTATTCAACTAAAGAAGTTTATCAGGAAGGAAATTGGACACCTCTCATAACAGGCAATTGCTGACTCTAGATCTCCACGGTTTTTGAAGATAACACCCATATTGCAATATGCTTCAGCATACATAGGCCTCTCCAGTGCAGCCCTCTCATAACAACTAAGGGCCACATCATATTGCATCATTTCAGAATAGACAACACCAAGGTTATAATAAGCAGGCTGCAAGAATAATCCCAGCGTCACTTTCAGATTTATATTATGCAAATATAATATTCCCTCAAATCCTGAATGCTGTCAGTATAGGACTCATCATGTGAATTAGAAATTGTTAAATTTGAAAAGCAATAAGTTAAAATGAAAACCCAATAACACCTATATTGAAATTACAGTTTGTTAATTGTTTCTTTTCTCTCTTAATTCATCTTTTTATGTGAGGGTAAAAGGGCAGTGAACATCAATTATACCATTGAGATTGACAACTACATTGGACAAACATAAATTAAGAAGTACTGATAAGATTTATTACTAGAAGGTGTCCTAGAGAAGAGCTAACTGCTCTTACTGAAAATGGAATTGCCAAAACAAAAACCTTCTGATATCATATTAATCAAATGCTTGATGCACCCCAAGAAAAGAAAAGTGAACTTACTGCATAATTTGGATCGGTTTTAATTGCTTCATGATACTTCTGGATTCCCTCTTGCGTATTCCCAGCAAGCTTTAGGCTGGTCCCAATATCAGTTAATACAATTGCAAGGCATTCTGCTGCTGGTTTATATGAAGGATCAGCCACCAAAGCTTTCTGATATGACTGCAGTGAGTAAAACTTGTCAACAATATAGAACTTTGAGCAAGGAAAACAGAGGTATCAACCAATTTGCTGAAAGCACAATCCGAAGCATGTCGTGCAGCATGCAGAACAGAATCCAGAGAAGTAGAAGAAATAATATTTGCTACTGGAAAACCAATGCACATAATCAAATTATCATTTCAGCACCATAAATGCTAATCCTCAAATAATGGATTAAGGACGTAATTTCTTACCATCCTAATCTTTTTGACCTTGAACCCTATCATATGGATCCACAATTGTGTCTAAAGATATTTGGAAAATCCCCTCTTCATTAGTTAGTTGTTTGTGTTTTATGCATCTGTCACTATCACTTGTTTTGCCCATGAGAGTTATTGGTTCCAGTCCTTGAGATATGATCCAATAAAACTTTGAAGTGAAACTAATTCAACGTGCCCTCTTATTTGAATTTTCAAGAATAAATTCTGTTATGAAATTTGTGTAAACCAAGCAGTGAGGTAATTAATCAGAAACAGACAGCATGCTAATTTGGTGATGTGTAAAGTATGGGAGAAAAAACCCTCACAAATAGACATGCAAGTTTCAAGGGAAACGAAATGGAAAACCATAAAATCATTGAAATGAACATTATTGTATTAACCTTTCGGAATTCCTCTTGACACATGTAGCAGAACTCATTTATATCAAAGTTCCATTTTAAATAAAACTCCCACACCTTGCGCTGTGGGACCCATACTTTTTCAAAACGTTAGCCATCAATTTAAAATTTTCATCAAGTTTCCCACCAAATAAAGTGATCACTGGAATGTCGTTTATATAGTTCAAAGAATCTTCTTAAGGATCTAGAAGCAAAAAGCTGGCACACAAAAGGAATGAGCATGGTAGTTTCTTCGAGCAAATGAATACTATTTGCAGATATTTGTTTAAAGATATATGTTTCAGATATAGCCTTAATAAAGATTCTAGATTCAAAGCAAAATAAAATAAACAAACAGATTATAAAAATTAAAAAAAAAAAGCAATATCACTGATAAGGAACCTCCTTATTAATCACACGGATCCACATGGAAGTTTCTAGTTTCTTCAAATCAAGAAGTACGAGTACTGTTAAGGAAAATTCAAGTTATCAGTTTAAAAATCATAAAATGGACAGCTAAAGGAATTTATCCTAGAGTAAGCATGTAACAAAGACATAAATAAGCTAGATGCATTTGAGGTCAAAAAGGGAAATGATGGAAGGCACAATATTCTTTTCTTTAAATGTAAAAGTATCAAAGTTAAGGTAATCATACCTCAGCAGCCTCCATTAAGTGGTTCTCATCCTTATAAAGAATGCCACAATGAGTTAGAGCACATGCATTTTGGGGATCCAATTTGATAGCTTCAGCAAAGCTCTTAAAGGCAAGGCTTGTCATATTCTGCATCTGCAGACAAATTCCTTTACCAATGTGGGCTTCAACATTTCCACTATCCTTCTCCAGTACACTCTCATAGATAGCAAGTGCATCAACAAATTTGCTCCTGGAGCGAAGAATATTAGCATAAGAAAGCGCATCCTTCTCTTCAAAAGTCTTCTTTGAAGAACCATCGCTAACCAAAGAACCTTCCGCACTAGGTGAAGAATGCCGTCCTTTCAGCGAGTTATTATCATCAGTTAAGTCCCCATCTTTCACACTGCCATTATCCTTGTCCATCCACGCTATATTATGGGATCACAGACCACTAACCTAATGAAAAATTATTCCATGGTAAGCAAAATACCAGATTGATAGTGCCTGGAACATTCTGCGTAAGGAGGAGAAAAAGGAAAAAAAAAAAAAATCCCACTAATTACTAATAAATGACAAAAACACATCATGTTCATTTGTCTGCTCAGAGGAAAGGAGAAAAACAAACGTATACATTTCAACTAGTAATTACCAATTGGAAGGGAAAGAAGAAGAAGAAGACGAAGGGAAAAGAAATAAAAATAAAAATTTCTTTTCAACCCTAAAAAGAATCATTTTTACTCCCAAACCTATCTATATCATTACTGCTCCTAAACCCCGTTCGGACACAAAAAAACACACAAAAACAAACCGAAAGAGATTGCTCCACAGATACAAAGAACATCGAGAAAAGTAAAAGGTAAAACAAAATGAATGAAAACCAAAAAGAAAAATTTTTAAAAAAAAAAAAAAAAAAAATCCAACTCCATT
>LVCA01019825.1:73034-85517 GCA_004801955.1 Calotropis procera
TCCTACTTCCTCCACTCTCCAATTAACTTTCTCCTATAGTAACAATCAAATTGAATGTAAATAAATACAATAATAACCATAGTATATATTACTGTATAATTTTTTTAAGAAAGTATTAGGATGATGATACAATATACAAAACAATATTTTCTATTTGAAAAAAACTGTTACTAAATATTCTAATTACATTTAGTTTATAAAGATTCGCTATTACACTACACTAACTAGGAATATTTTTTAAATATCCTTTATTAAAACTAATAAAATTTAGTCAAATGACACAATCTATCAAAAATAACATTTAGATTTAAAAAAATATTACAGTTGGATCACCTGTGCACCTAAAAAAATGTCTCCTCATTATAATGCAAGATATACAATTTCAATGAAATGTTATTATTCAATGTATATGTGTAACGTAATATATAACACAAAATAAACATAATATTTGGGTAGACCTTATTCTTACTGACCACCAGAATAGTAGACCTAGGACTTTTTGAAATGGATCTAGTTGAATTTTAGGTCTCAGATAACAAAGAATGAACTGTTGCCTAATTCCCAGTACGCTTTTGGACAGTGTGTTCAAATTTTTTTTGGAACTATTTCCTGTGTGGGCTCAAGACTCATAATCCAGTAGCTAACTTTACTTGTATAGCATGTTGATCGACACTCTGTATGATCCTTTATACATATATTTTGAGGTAAGTTATATAGACATAGATCCGATTTCAAGGCAAAAAATGAAAAAAAGACACTAAAACAGTATAAGTCATCACATGTTCGATACGAGTTTCTCAATACTATAGCAGATGAGAAACTTCAATCCAACTGGCTTAAATTACCTTTGATCAGATTAATTTTGATATTTATAATACCCAAAAAATGTTCTACTCAAAAAATAAGTTCCAAATTTTTATATAAAATTATGCTTCTTTAACAAAATCCACGTTGAGCTCCTTTATCTTTTAGAAAACCTCAACTTTTTAGGATCAACGTCTGCCAATGGAATCGCAATTGTCCAGCCATCCCCTTCTTCAATCCATCGTATGTTTTCCCTGTCAAGAAGCTTTATGATCTGTATACAGAGATATTAGAGACATCAGAATTTGTTTAAATCAAACCCGGTTATGCGGTTTCGGTTGGTATTAGAGAATCGTTTCCAAGATCAAGAGCTACAGAGAATTTTGGGAAGGCATTTTTAGAGTAAGATGAACATTCACTATAGAGATGGTAAAAGTTATCTATAGGATTTAGACAAAAATCTCTATTGGTTTCAGGCAACTCTCACTCATTTTATACAGCTAGAATCTTTAGAAACTAATAGTCAAAGGATTACTAATAAAACTGAAGCTTGAGGATAATGCAACATAGGTGATTACACATCAAAGATAAATTAAATTTCACAGAAAAAGTAAGGAGCATCTTGAACACTGGCTAAATAATTTCGAGTATCTCCAAAAAGAAAAACTCCTAAAGTCAGTTTACTGAGAAAGATTAGATAAGAGCGCCTAGCAATAACATGTAGAGACATTCACATTATTAGATAAGAGAGACTAACAGTAACATGCGACTACATAATTTGAAAAATAAATAAATCATGAAGGACTAAAATCTGCTTAAGAAGAATGTGGTTCCAATGAAGGTGCTATGAATAGACTAGAGTTGTCACTCATGATGCAAATTATTTGAGTCATCAGGAAATTCTATGATGTTTTTGCTGTGGGTACATTTTCATGTCAATTAACATAAAAACAGAGAGAAAGAGGGAAGTACAAATAAAGAAAATTACTGAAGTTCGTAGTTCTCAAATGAAGACCCTTAAAAAGTTTGTACTGCATTTGCAAGAAGACAGAAAGGATAAATATGCAGTCTTTCAATACAAAATTTAAAGACTATTCATACCATACGCTTGCGAAGCCCATGCTTTGGATTTTCTTCATTGCTCCCAGCTAGTACCTTAAGATGCTTAAAAGCTGATTAAGAAAGGGTGAATCAGAGCCACTTCATTTTAGCTATTACAGATTCAGATATTAGCAAAGGAAGAGTTTGATAATGAGTGTTTACATGAGATGCCTGAAAGAGAAACCAACTGAACTTTCAGAAGGCGCAAAGCTTCTTTTGGATCATGATCATGAACATCTACAAACATGTCTTCCTCAACATTTCTGCATTTAGAATTGAATCAACTTAAAGCACTGGGTGAAATAATGAGAAGGAAACTACAAGAAAATAATGATGCTCTGTTCTAACCTTCCCAGAAGCATCTGAGCAGATCTTTCATCAGCTTCTCGTGCTTTCTCCATAAAAAAATGTCCCTAACCCCACCCATAAGAAGCAGAGAAATATTAGTGAAAATGACAAATCTACTTTTACTAGGTAACACAGAACAAAAGTCTTAAGGAAAGATCAAGTTTACATAAATATCTCATGTATATTAGAAGATGAAAGTTTCTTTTACTTGGAGAATATGAATATTTTAAGAAAATGAATGTTGGATGTTGGAAAATAAAAATTTAAATGGTCAGAGTATATCACAACTCCTCAGAGCAGGGAAGCATTTGTAGGTCAAGGAGTCAGGACAAAACAAAAGTACCTCATTCAGAAGTTTTTGTGCTCTTTCATGATCTTGTTTAACAAACGCATCAACAGCCTGCCAATAAACTGACCTCATAAGGTTCCAATCATGACTTATTAGAAAGCATGAAAGTAATAATGTAGTATTTAAATAGCCAAATTAAGTATGTCACGGCTATAAGAGATAGGTAAATAGTTAAGAGGTAAGATGACATACAGATTTATAATACACTTTCATGGTGGACCAATACTCCATGACAGCTTTGCGTAAGACCTCATAGTCATCCCCATTCTCTTCATCTTCTAGAATTTAAATACCAATAAGGGAAGAAGGCAACAAAAATATGAATTAACTGAATCAGAATGTTTTCATGATCAGAACATAAAGATAAGTGGTAAGACCCTAACCATCCTTCATAGTTTGTAATCTAGTCATAACAGGTTGACATTCTATAGTTGTTTCCTCCAGAGGTCTTTCAACAAGCTGGCCATATACCCCCTGCCGCATTACTCCTCTAACTGGTTGAGTTTTTACTGCTTTCTTCTCCAATCTTTCAGTAACACAAAATAGAGAATCTAAAACCTCTTTCTGAATATCAGATGCATCCTCCCCAACAGGCAATTGTGATTCATTTTTAGTAACAGGTAGGCATTTTACAGTTTCATCGTTTAATGGTTCTTCAATAAGTAGATCAGATGACTTCCGGTTCCATACTTGTTTAACTATACCACTTTTCACTTGCTCCTTGGACTTTTCAGGAATAGTAAACATAGTTCTGAAAGTTTCTTTACAAAGATCATATTTCTCTTCCTTGTTGGGGTATTGCAATGTCTTTTCATCCTTAAGAGTGTATGTGGAACTGCATGTGAAAAATGTAAATGAATAAAAGATCACTCTTATGGAAACTAAAAGATAAGGAATCAAGCTGTTCTCTAAATAAGATACTCAGGAGCAAGCATCACATTGTACCTCCCAGAAGAACCAGCATCAGGGAACTCATCAGCTTGTCGCATATATTCCAAGTTAATGAAATTCTTTGTTGGCTGTTTCAAAAATATGTAGGCATAAAGAGAAGAATCATAATATTATCACAATAGAAATCAATAAAAGTAAATAGTCTGAAACTTTAGCTATCAAAACTATTCACATTAACCTTAATTAAGTGGACAACAATCAGTTAAAAAAAAGCCAAATAAGAACAAAAGACCATCTCTTGTTATTATCTTTCCTTCAGTTCAGCTATTATTTATTGTTTAGCAATTTCTCCGTTTCTTTTTCGTAAGAGCAAGTTGATAATCATTTATAGTACTCTTCGAACATATTCATAAATAGTACTAGTGCTAATAGTGTTCAAATCAAATTCAACAATCTCCTAGTCTTAGATCAGGAAAAAAAAACATAATTAGTTAAACGAGTTGCACATGCCGCCTCTTTAAGCTTTTTAGATCACTACTTCTAACTATTCCATATTCTAGCTCTATTATGTGTTTTAATCTGAATATTTTAAGAAAGTTGATTAATGTATGTTAAGTTCCTCAGAAAGGGAAAGAGGTAAGAGAGAGGGGTTGCAGTAACCTTTTCCCTAAAGCTAGAATTAGATGTAGAATGCTTCATTACAAACTGCAAAGATTGTACCAAGAGCCACCAGGGGGATCATCAAAATAAATCATATCATATGCCCTTAGGACAGTCAAATCAAATAAACACGTAAAGCAAATAGAAACGTACAATGTCAGGTGCTACTTTCATAATATCATTGCTATTCTCAAGAGCCGATGCTGACAAATTTAGCAGTTTCTCCATGCTCTGCATATTTTGATGAAAAACAAAAAAAAGAAAGAGAGAAAGGAAAAAAGAAGAAGAGACGAAGGTTAGGTAAAAGAGAACACCAAATATCACAATTGATCAATAGGAGATTTTCCGGTAACTGTAGTGACATGTAAATCCAGGTTTTGCTCACAAATAAAATTATTATGCTTAGTTTCTTGGGTACCTCATATACCATGAAGTTGAAAGGAATTACATCCATATCTATTCAAATACCAGAAGAAAAGTATTATCTCCCTTCACAAACACTGAGTAAATAATCATTATTTAAAAAAACCAAAAAATAGAACTGATTTTGGGAGAACAAGATTAGTCAGATATCTTGAGTAATTGTTGAAGTACTGCTGAAATCACTTTAAAATTCTTAAATAACATTTCAGGTGCATGGTTTCATATAAAGAAAAGCTACAGGATTTAAGTTATATGATTTTCCTTATGTGCGCACTTGCACTAGATGGTTTTTTTAAAAAAAAAGCAAGACAACTTTTAAAAATTATTTTTGATTCTAATTTAATATATAGAGATGTAATAACTGAGATTAGTAGTATTAGGCATATTCTTCTGAACAGCATTAGCAGGCTACTTAACAATCAACTCAAACACAGATGGCATGAAAATTTTATGGCAAAGAAATGCATTATGATGCTCTCACTATCTCATAAATGAATTTGAAATAAACAGAAAAGTTTCACAACTACAAGTTAGCACATAAAAGAGAAAACGGAACTTGATCTGGATAGAAATTTGTCTCAATTAGCTGTCTTCCATTTTCCTGTGGCAGAGATCACCCCAGGTCTAAGGATTACACCTCAGACCAGGTAAATCTAATCTAAAGTAACAAAGACTTAATCCCGATGCTTTTTTCTTGAATTTCTTTTTAAAAAAAAATGGTCAGGTATTAATGGATCAAAAGGCGAACAATGAGGACCAAAAGACTTGGTTTCCTGCATGTAAATTTATTTAAGCAAAGCTACAAAATGATGGGGAATGGTTTTCCAAAATTCAAAAAGGGTATAGAATTACCTTGTTCACATCATATCCACATTGTCCTGCGTCATCAAGAAATGGGTTGATTAGACAATATGATAAACATAAAATCAATCATGTTAGAAGAAGAACAAAATGTATAAATAAAGTCCAAGTCCAAAGAAGAAGCACTAATAAACCATGATATGCAATCCTGTTGCACTAAAACATTAGGAAAACATGCGGAATCACACACGAAGAACATCTAGAAAACTAGAGAGGCAACTGAAATCATGATGAAGTAAAAAGTATATGAGTCTGTACTATTGATGCTTTGCAATTATCCAAGGGTATAGGCAATGTTAGCTGCAATAGGATTAGTAAGATAATGCAGTTTTTTGTACATATAAAGCCAACCAACTGATTCTACAATTAACCCGCGAAAGCAAACATTGTAATCATCAGACACATGAAAGCACCTTTCTGTAAAAAATCAGACAGCAAGTGAAAATAACGCATGATTTGGTGTTTGTTTAAGAAGAAACCCAAATTTTTCCAATAATTTAATAGCATGAATGAAATTTACAGCCAAATGTTGAGTTATAGACAGCGTGAGGTCAGATTGAGGACAAATAAGAAGTGTTTACCAATGATATCTTGAATGACACTCCTTTCAAGTTGGAATCCATCTCCAAGCATTTTGAAAAGGAACTCCACGATATCGTTATGCAGGGTCTCACTCGTCGACATAGAATTCGATGATTCTTTTTCATCCCAAATTTCAGACATAGGGATGTCATTTGAATTTAATCTCATGGGCTTAGCTTTACAGACTTCATTGGTTGAAGGTCTAGGCCTAACATAATCTTTCCTTATAATGCTGGAAACAGTTCCCAATGATGCTGGAGCTTTTTTTTGCTTCAATTTACTAGGAGTAGCTCTCTCCAATGAGTCATCAGATGGAGATTTATCAGTAGATTTCAGCTCCTCCCCTGAGGTTGCCGGTGAAGCCTTGGAGGCGATCCTCTGTAAATTGAAGAGGATCTCACCAGCAGCATCTAGGTCACGGCCTGATCGACAATAAGCTGATGCTATGTCATGAAGAGAAACTACTGATCCAAAGACATCAAGCAACTTCTGAAGATTCTGCTTATCAGAAGGAAGCACTTCCATTTCAATCCTACACATCATAAATAAATAAATTTAAAAAAAAAAAATCAATTAGTAACAGTTGATAAACATAGCTATAGTCTTTTCTAACTTCAAACAAGTGGAAGGAAATAAGGAAATCAGACTTTGAACATTATCCTTGTTTTGGGGAGATGATAAAGAGATAATATGAACAACATAGCAGAAGTCAATGGCCCTTAACTTGCGTACCAACACAGCTTGGTGATAAGTGAAATGATAAAGAACTGTTGTTTAGGTATGGAATGCATATTCTAGGAATACTTTTCAAAAATTAGAAAATGTGGATATCACATTTTTCATTTCCAAACACAAAACCACAAAACAAATGAAGCACCAACTATAACGTCAAAACCACTTATAAACACCAATTAGCACGAAATCGTGAAATAATACTCTCATGGAGAGGAAATTAATACAAAACAGAAGTTAATAAACAAGATAGGTACATTGCTATACAACCAATAAACATAATTACCATCAAGAATCAGTTACCTTAGGCAAACATTCATGACTAAATCCTTTCCGGTAATTATCAAGGCGCAGGCAAAAAAAAATCAAAATCAATGTCAAGGAAATTCTTTCTCATTCAAATATCATAAGCAAATAAATCCAGAACAAAAATTCTTGCTATTAGTAAACACGCAAATTAACAAATTTACAACAAGAAGAAATTACCAAAAACGCAAATTACAGGCAATGTGTTTGTGAAAAAAAAAAAACAAAAAAACAAAAACAGAATCAGAGAATGCAGAACAGCGAATCGATCCAGCAGATGATGATATTTTACACTATGATACTATTTTAACGTAATAATGTCAATTAAGAGAAATTTTAGTGTAATGTTTATAATTAAGCATCGGAAAGATGGAGAGTTTACTTACTGGCAAATGTAGAATTGGACTTTCGGACTTCAGTACGCTATCGTCTCTCTCTTGCTGGCTTTTTATAGTCGGGACTGTGTAGCTGCTTCTTGGGGAAGGAAGCGCACAATATGATTTCCCTGACAACTTTTGTGAACCTTATTCGTTCAAAAGAAAACACAAGAAAAGTATGTAACGTTTTTTAGATGTTGGAATAGCATTTCGGAATTGTACACACACAAAAAAAAAAAATGTTTTAATATTATAGGGGCAATTTTTGTATTGTAAATAACTAAAGGGGCCAAGATGAAATTAGATTAGGCGCCGATCTTTTCAATTCGGGTCGATCGGCGACGGGTGGAGTTCAATTCTTCGGCTCTTGGAAGTGAACCCAAGATACTCTCGCCGTGGAACTTTGGCTCTTCACCCTAGTACACCGAAGTCTTGTCCGGTAATCTCCAAGGAGAACGTTTAGGCTAAAGATTTAATGATTTTGTCTATAAAATTTTTTTTTAAGAACAATTTCTGTGATTTGTTACCAGTATTTATTATTTTATTCATCTGGTAAAGTTTACGATCATATGATTCTTTCATTTCAATTGTATATATATTTAATTGTTTTATTTGTGATCGAAACTGTTAGGGTTTCTATTGATTTTTGGCTACTTCGTCCTGATTAAAGTCCTGGGTTTTTAGTAATTCACTGATGTTTTTCTGTGGATACTCTGCCTGTATTTTCCTGTGTATAGTCTCTGGAACTAAATCTGACGTGAAAATGGTCGACTCGTGCACAGAAAAGTGGGTTCTCTTTGTTCTTTATCTAGAAAATAGGAATTGACATCTACCGGAACATTATTTATAGGGGTAGCTTTGAAGATTATATATTTCGCAAAAACATTCTTCATGTTTGAGGTCAAGGTTATGAATTACAGCATTGTAGTATCCACAGTTATCAGATTGAAGTTAATTTAATAAAACTTGCTGGAATTTGAAATTAGGATGTGAAATTATATTTCATCTGGTGTTCTGTAATCCAATTTCATAAGTTTCTGACTTACTTCTGTTCCTGCTAGACTAATGGAGTTTGGTTTGGAAAATCTTCCTGTTACTGTTGTTTGATCTCTTATTATCTTTCAGCTCTTTTCTCATAATGGTTAATTGTGAAATACTTGTTGGCTTTTGGCAGGAGAGATGGGGTTTGGAAATAGGGGATTAGTTAGCGACAAATTTTCTTCAAGGATTCTTTGGATTTGTGCAATTGGGAGTGCAATTGGTATGACAATTCTATATCTTTATTGATTCCTTTTTACGGGTGTATCTTTTGTGTGATACTTTACAAGATATAGAAACAAAGTTAGAATGGGGTTTGTTGTAGAAAAAGGGATGACAATGTATAAACGGATCATTTCTGAGTGATGGGCCATATTTTACCCACTTTCATAAGCTGATTTTGTGCTAGTTTTATCAAATAACTTCTCTTATACATGGCAATTGTGGATTGATGCAATCATGATAAAAATTTTGAAATGTTAGGAGAATCTTAAGAAACTCATCTTTATTATTATTACTACTATCAGAACACAGGTAAAAAAAAATGTAACCATGGATTAACAATAGAAAGAAATTGTAACTTCTGAGTTCAAAAAAGGACAGCAGTAGTATCCTCAACTCTGTTAGATATTTTTGATTCAAGCTTCTCTTCATTGGACGATTTTAGAGTAGCAAGGAACTGTAGTAATTTTTTCTTTTTTATTTAAAAACAAACAATTTGTTTTGCATATGAAGAGAAATATGCCTGAACACTGTGTTTACTGGATCACAATAACATTACTTGTCGCATTTTCTGTATCATTTAGTCATTATTTGCTTTGTAGGCCTATATATGGTTGCTGTAGAAAGACAAGGACAAAATAGGGCAAAAATGATGGCCGAAGCTTTGGCTGCTGGTGATAATGCAGAAGATGTCTGAACGTGCTTGTCTAATGTCCCATTTTCTTTTTCAAAATTTTTCATTTTTATCAATAGTTGCAATTTGCCTTTTCTGTTGTACTACTAAATTAGTGGATTTTTAAGCCGAGTTAAAACAAAATTTTCTGATATTGATTGGTGCTTAATAAAAATAAAAATTAAAAAAAAAAAGTAGTTCTGTTATCTCCCTAGTATCTTTGCTGCTTCCAATACGTCATTTGAGATGTGGTACTCAAAAGTATATTATACTTATGTCTAGCTTGGAAAATTTGACGCTAAGTGCTGTGAAGGTGTCCAGATATGCTTCTATAGATGATTTTGAAATGTACCTGCTTGTTTGTGGTGAAGATTCATTTCAATTAAGAGAAGATGCGTGGTTCTTTTGGTCAAGTTTGTTACTTGCAGATTTAGCGTGATCGCTAAATATGGTGAAAACACCTCAACAAGTTTTGAGTGTTTTTCTGGTAACTTCATTGGTTTACACAATTTCCTTTGCCAAAGTTCTCTGTAAGATTAACTATGGTATCCCTATATATATCTTACATGACTTCCACAGCCATGCAAGGATCCTCACAGGAGAATGAAAACAATGATGTCACAGAAACGTGCACTCTTGAGGCTTTTTTTAGTATTGCTATGCTTTAGCTTCTGCTTTGCTCATAAGACCATCCCGGAGTCTGCCGGAGTCCACAGTCATGTTGCGAGGCTGAGATTTGTGATCCCTGATGAGCCGATCACAAATGAGCCAGAGCCACCAGGCAGGTACTCGCCAAATGCTGCTCTGGAGCAGCAGATATTCGACCCAAGTCCACCAGACAGTAACTCGGAAAATGCTGCTGGTCTGGAACAGCAGCAGAGGTCATATTATCATCAACAAAATACTCATCTGAATAAGGATTAATGCTGTTATTAAGAAGTTAATGATTCTGATTATTCTAAGTATAATAGCTCTAAGTACAGTGGCTGAAGCACTGAACAGAGCTTTTCTTTTGTGTATTCTTTTTTTTTTTTTTTTCTTTCTCCCTTTTTTGTCTGTGTTTCCTGCTGTAGTGAAATTTTAAAGAAAAGGCTCCTTGCTTATTAATATCAATATCTGGTAACATTTACCCACGGTTTCTGGATTTTAAACTCTCCAACGTCAACTTATATCTAAAGATTGCAAGAATCATGACTCCGATAGAGATATAATTTCATCTTCCCTAATTCAATAAACTGAGTACTTCAATATCTCATGTTCAATTAAATTTGTTAGACGCTGTTTGATATTTAAGCAAACCAAATTCAACCATTTTATATTTGAAAAGATGTAATAATATATATACAAGATATATAATGTAGTTTTATAATATAAAGAATTTTATTGAGACAAGGTTGTTGAACATTGAAAAGAAAACTTCAGTTGATTTTATCAACATAGGATGCATTTCCTAGTTAGTTTGCAAGTCACACAAATTACATGATCCCAAAATTACGATTGCAAAAACTTCATATCTTTTGGATGAACACAGTTTTTATTCCATCCATCCTCTTTCTTTCTTACCCTTACATATATATATATATAGTTAAACTTTCACAGCCAGAGCCATACAACATTCAAATTCAGAGTGAGATTGGGAGCATTAATGGCTTCACCGAAATATGCTACTTTGGGTCTTATAATATTCCAATGCTTTAGCCTATGTTTTGCTCAGAGACGTCTCCTGGAGTCTGCTGCTGGAATTCCCACCTATATAGTATCTGAACCTTTGCCGTACGATATGGCTGCTGCCATTGCTGCAAACTGCAAGCAGAACAATGTCAAGCCGGAGTTACTTACCCTAGATGATTCTATCAGAGGAGATAATCTGGTGCATGATTCATCAATAGCCACTCACCCCGAAAGTGACGTTGATCTGGTAAATGGTCCACCATTAATTGCCATTAACCAGCAGCAGCTGACATTAATCCGGTGCATTGATCCATCATTAGTAAATTAACCAGCAAGTACTCGTGGCTAACCAAATAAATTTTCCATCTTAATTACCGATATGTAATAAAAATTTCAGAGTTTATATTGAAATCAGGAGCATTTTTCCTCTTGCAAATGCCTATTTTATTGCATAGAAAAGTAACGTGTAAAATCTATATTTAAACTTCTGTTCAGATGTTCAAAGTGTGTAAAAATACAAAATATTCCATGTGCTATACCTTATGTTAATCAATTATGTTACAACTAATAGCCTGCAAAAGTATTAACAGACAAGCTCTCCCACCTTTGTTATGGCTCCGTCATTGTCAGTTTTTCACTCTCTTTTCTTGCAGGCATTGAATAGGATCTTGCAACTGCTTCTGTCATCAATGTGGAAGAAGAGACTCTGGAAGAAATAGTATTACAGGGTCGAAGGAGAGGAGTACTACCAGCACGACTTGAATTTTCATTATCACTGACTAAGATGTTGGAGGGTTGTAACTCGATTTCTATGGCGTCTTGGTGGATATTATTAGGTCTGGGACTCTCTAATAACTGATGATCATCTTCATCCACGGATAAAACCGTGCTTGCATCTGTTCGAACAGTTAAATCATCAGGGTAAATTCCCAGCCTTCTCTTCCTTCTAGCTGCCTTTCCCCAACCATGGATTGTCTCTCTTATTCTCTGAGGAATCAGAGCTGCTTTGTAGTTCGAACCCATCTGAAAAGAACAGGTTCAAATGCTTGTGTTAATGTGCTATCCTTCTATAAACAACTGGAAATAACTGTTAAAACGAATTATAAGAAGAAGAAATCATTCTCAACTAAAAATGTATTTTCCTATTATATATATATATATACCTGAGTGACCAAAGCATAGAGTGGTAAGGTGCTATAGCTGCATAGAAACTGTCCGGCAAACCTATTTGAGAAAAAAAACGATGATATCAGAATTCAGAATTGATTTTCTTTAAGATGGAGAGATGAACATAAGTTGAAGTTAAGCTTATACCCCAGAAACAGCCTAAGATAGACAAGCTTGTGGTTTTTGATAAAGCACGAGTTGTACCCGAATTGCCACTGAAGTTTCAGTCAGAAATCGGACATTACAAACAGGTATTATATGATATATATATATATATA
>LVCA01019842.1:12082-24080 GCA_004801955.1 Calotropis procera
GCACATCCAGAAGGATTTCTGGAAGGCATGTAATCTGAAAAGTCAAAGGCTTTTCCAATCCGTTCTTCAGCACGATGCCTATTAGATTGGGGTCTATGTCTCTTGCAGAAAGATAGCAAACGTATGCATTGATCATCCTCATCCTCATCCAATGGAATCAGGTGCAATCTGTCCTCGTCCTCCAGCTAAAAAATTAGCAAACCAGAAAATGCATATCCACTTATGATCAGCTGAAGTAGAACAAAAAAAAGACAAACCTGATAAATATGACACCATTATAGATAATATATTTAAGAAAAAAATGTACCTCAACACAAAATCCTGCAGCACGTGCACATAGAGGATGATACGCTACACAACAAGAATTGTTTGAACACTGCAAGTTCCCAGAAGTAAATGCATGTAATAACTAAATATATTATAGGGGAAAAAAATTGTTAACAGAAACCAAAACCATAAATCACAGCCATTCCTCAGAGACCATATATTTTCACATATTGAAAGGAAAGTGAAATGTGTCTTCAAAGAAATCGAAATGAAGAGGACACACTAATTCATCCATTGGAAAAAGTTTTGCCATCAGAAGTCTGCAGTTCTGTTGTGCAGAAAATCTTATAGAACGTGGAGTTCTGTCTACTTGTTGAGACATTTTGAAAAGAGTTCTGTTGATATTTCAAGCTCAAGTTATCACATATTTGCCCAATTCATTGAATCATGGAAGGAACAATTCCAAAATATGAAATTGGTGGTCCAGAAAAATCAGAAGTCAAAGATTACATATGCAAAAAATAAAAACATAAATAAAAAAAGAAGATGAAATTATTATTGATTGCAGAGGGTAGGGGATCGAAAAGGAAAGCAGCAGAAGAATACCTGAATGCAAGCTCCATATGAAACACCGCAGATACTACATAAAAGCTTCCAGCGGTCCTTTTACAAAGAGAAAACAAATAAAGAAAGTACTCAGAAAGCAATATCTGGATGTATACCCTATAACAAGAAATAAGGGACAACATAAAAAAAAAAAAGGCACATCACTTGTATATTTTCTTTGCTCCTCCACTTCTAACCAGGAAATTGTCATAGTTTTCACAGTGAGCAACTACAATTTCCAGTTGACAAAACAAATACACATTTAAAGAAAAAATACCTTGTTTATTCGGCTCAGCCCATCTATTGGCTCCATCTTCTTGATATCAGATAAACAAGTTTCTGAGAAGAATAAAAAAGAGGAAATCAATAGGTAATTAACCACACACGAGAATTCCTCCAAAATCTAGATAGGCAAAGAACCTGGTATCCATATAGCACAAGCAAGATGAGCCCAGCGGCCATCTGTTGTAGGCTTCATGGCGCCCCCTAGAAGAAGTCAGTTTATATTAACAATTATGAATGACTATTACTATAATAAACACCACTACAAACAATGGGCTAATACTTACACAAAATGAAAATAAAATAGAAAAAAACAGGGAGCTAATGAAAAAGACAAAAATGGAAGATTACCCGTGACAGGACACAGGCAGCAAGCAGGAGGAAGTTGAGGGGCTCCTGGACGACATAAGTTGCATAACCAAAGGACCCCATCCTGAGGCTCTAACTCACCGTAACATCTAGCATGAACCTAAACAAGAAAATTATATTATACTTTTTAAACCCTCAAAAAGATTTTGAGTGCAGAAACATGATATTTCTTTTTACTTAAAAGTATTAGAAAAGAAAATAAACATTAACAAAAGTACGAATTAGAGAAAAGACTGTTCAAAAAATAAATGAGTTACAATTATTTTGACTATGTTGGACGGACAAAGCACATGTAAGACCCATCAGTTTTTCCCTCTATTTTATTTTTTAATATGATCTATTCTTAATTAGAATTTGACATGTACCCGGACCAGAAACAATGAAGAGCCTTTCAGATAGAAGAATTGATCATAGTGCAACTATTAGACAGTTGAATGAAAGGAGAACCAAGAAAGGGATAGAAGGATTTTCTCTTCTGGAAGAAAAATGGCAATAATCTCAAAAATGGTCAAAGAGAAAAAATGAAAACTGCACAAATTGGTTTAAGACTAAATAAAACAATCCAAGTATGGAAGGAATAAGAATCAAGCAATAGGATCTCCCAAAATCAGCAGATAATATCAACTTGAAAAGTAAAAGAATCATCAGACACAAGAGAGCAGTAGAATTTCAGAAATAGCAAAGAACTATACCCCAGAAATGCGTATTGAACAGAATATGCCGGTCAAATGAGAGAGAAAAAACTTACCATCATTCTGCATTTTTCGCATTGCAAAAACAGGTTATTCTCGTACTCCTGGAAGAAGATAAAAGGATGCATCATAAGATAGAAAATCTCTCGGAGTAAACATCAATCGATTATTACATGACCAAGATGGTTACACAGGCACAACCCAGCAATGATTATCTATGCTGGACCATTTGAATTAGAACATGATCTTTCAACTTATGATCGAAGACTCGTGAATTTAAAGGAAATATATTATGAGTAAAAGAATGGTAAAGGTTGACACCTCATCCATATGGCAAACATTGCATTTGTCAAGGTCTTTCCACGTAACATCTACAGGTCTGTAGCCAGGAGGTAGGTCTTGATGTTTAGCAGTTGCCATCTTGGAGGCTTTTGAGTGTGATCTTGAATTTGATAGCTCCTGTAAATATTAAAGAAACAAACTTAGACAAGAGAAGCTAGGAGATTAGGATGCGGCAAAACAAGGGTTAAGTCATGAGACTTCTTAACCCTAAGATATATCTGTTTGCCCAAAAAGAAAAACGAAAAAATGAAAAAGAAAAAAGAAAAAAGAAGAAAATAAATAAATAAATAAAAAATAAAATAAAATAATACTATGACAAAATTATGACCAATCACATAGAAAGATATCATAGACACTAACAACCATTCGACCACTTGCTCTACAAAATTTCTCAAGCCAACAACCTAAATCTGACATACAGTATAATGAAATCGTTATACTTTCCTGCAAGGTGGCATGATGTGTAATTTACAGGACATCAAGATTAAGCCCACAGATCTTCTAAACTTCAATACCAAAAAGGAAACATTTCTTAAACCTGAAGTATCGGAGAATTATTTCAGATGCGATTTCATTTGGGACAATTGCCAAACTCATTTCTCATTTTATTCTACTAAAAGTGAGTGGAAAGCAAGAGAAGAAAGGTCACTAGAGATACCATCTCAAATAATACAGGTATTTGAATATTTCTCAGCCCCATCCAACCACAAAAGGTACCTCCACATACATAGACCAATAACAGAAAGACCACGAACCAAAACAGCTAAGAAAATTTTTTCATGGTAGGCTGACAGCTAAAAACTAGACCTACACAACCAATAAAACAAAATAGCCACAAGCAGATTATAATCTGTCAACCTCCCCTGCCATTCCTTTAACTATTAATGGTGGCTTACTGTATACTGTTAGAATTGCTTTGCATGATAATCTGGCCACTGGCAAACAATACCAAATGCACAAATAACAACAATCCACATTTTCCACCATTGTAACACATCACAAAGCTGTTTTATACCTGTTATTATGCCGGGGAAATCTGCATCAATACACGCTATTAAAAGCATTAATGGAAATGTGAAATTCCTTTTTTGCCTATATCTATTTAAAATGACAGTAATTGCTTAGTGATTGCATTCCATTAAAAGTAGTAATGAATTAAGGTAGGGAGACCACCATTTGCAGATCCACAACAACAGCAAAGCATTTAGGCTGATAAAAATAAAAATAAAAAAAACCATCCAGACATACGCCAACACAAAACTTTATTTCCTTTGTTCTTTTTTGTTTTTGAAGGTAGAGTTCATGAAATCATTACCTATAGATATAAAGAGACTACAAGGGTAGACCCAAATTTAAAGAGCAGGTTCAATAAATCTCACACCAGCACCAAATTATGATCCGAGCATTAAAGTGAATCCATAGAAACAGGCATTAATATAAGAGGATCCCTCTTTATCAATTAAAGAGATTGGCAGAAATGCAACCACATGTAAATGAAATATGCCTAGAATTTTACAACTAAGGATGTATGAACTCGGATACCTCTATAAGTTTTGAAATCTCAGGATAGGAAAAGCCAAACATGTCAACACCAGATTCAAAAACCCTTTCAGATCCAGCTTCTGCTTTTAATCCATCAGACTGAATCTTCCTCATCTTTTTGTAAATTTTGCTCCAACAAGCAGATGGAGTGGATCCACTAAACTGAAAAAACAAATATACTACTTAGAGTGAAACAAAACATTACTAAAATCAGAATCCTAAATTATCAAACATCAACAATCCTGAAATTATCATAAATGATATACAGGAAAATGTGTATATATATGAGGAAAAAGTAGTCCTTTATCAAGATGCAAATCTAGATTTATGTGTTAGGGGAGAAGAAACCTCTTATATGCATGATTTTCAGAAAAATGTGTGGCCTGTGTGGAATAGCATACTAAAGTTACATTACAGTCTTAAGAGTGCCAAGAATATGCAAGCAAAAATTCCCTTCTGAACGTTGAAAGCGTTAGGAGGGAAGGAAGGATATGTTAACCTGAAGTTCCATTTAAGAGAAGTGACAGTTCTTGGATGAACTTTAGTAAACAAGTAAGTGGATATCCATTTTCCATTGTGGAGATAGTATCTTTCTGAGTTTATTTTAGTCGATTTTTAAGGAGTACATAATCATTAGATGATGAAACAGATAATAGCAAAATTCAAATAATATTGTCAAACAAAAGGTTCACAGAATGACCTTAACTTCTGCTGAAATTTTAAAACAGTCCAAAGACCTCAAAAATTTTGAGGAAGATTACTGGCTAAATTTCGGAGCAGTACTGGAATTCACAAAGAAAGGGTTGAAGGGAGGGAAAAAAAAAGAAGAAGAAAATAGCATGCACATCTGGATTACAACATAAGGGGGGGATGGGGACACAAAAACTCCAGAATGATTAATTGCATCCAAGGTGACATCGACAGTTAGTTTGAGTGGAAGAAAGTGCAAAAAGAAAAATAGGTCCTAAATGCGGAGCCCCAGTTGATGCTTGACATAGAAAATGAAGTTGAAACCTTCTCTTGAACAGTGGATGGAACATATGAATGATCTTTGTACATTTAACATTTTACCAACAGAGTTCAATGGGTTAATTCCTAGGGGCTCCAAGGGCTACTTCAACCATTTCTAGGATAAATGAAAATTACAAAAAGATAACTTGTGCCAAGAGAATCGAATGCAAAGCCAAGTGAGAAAGAGGATGAACATATAGCACATGAAAGACTCACTAATAAAAACCATCCTTAGACACTGCACTTTATCGTACCTGCTCTCCACTCTCTGATGTAACTTTAAAAATAGGTCGAGACCTCATGTCATCATCTCTAAGCACTTCCATCTTATATGTTGTATTTACACTTGAATCTGAAATCACCGAAATGAAGACCAAAAAAACATAAAATTAGGTGAAGAAATCTAAATCGTCACTATGAGTGTGTGAATAAATATTTAGAAAATAGAGAACCTGATATAGAAGAAAACTTCCTCAAGGCGGTATATCCCTCAGGCCAAATAAATTTCTCATCGTGAAAATTATCTGAGTCTTTCACAATCTTTCCTGTTTCGTATAAGAAAAGCAAATAGTGTAATGGAAAGTTGTCAGAGCAGTCCCGGCCAAAGAATACAAAGTTTTTTCATCATATTCAGTCAAACAATTACGAGCATAATTATCTATGTAAAATTAATTAATTGGATTGCAAAACCAATTATATTATTGAAACAAGTCAGCATTAATACCTAGAGGGTTCACCTATTTATGCAGATACTAAATAAACTACATGTATTTTACATATGGCAGCAACCCAGAAGTATTAAGAAAATTACCAAGGCTCAGTATTTTCAGATCTCCAACATTGAATGGAAAGGTTCTAATGGTTACATTGTATGCTTCACCAATATCAATGCCATCTTCACTGTCTCCAGAATGACTGCCACATTCACCATCAGCCTGAATATCATCTCTCAGCCTTAACATTCTCTTCGGAAGCTTTAGTTCCCTGAGATACCTGATTCAAAAGGTAGCAAGTTTATTTGTTTACATCCCAAATGCATCATCATATTACTTCCATGCAAAAAAAATAAAAATAAATATTATAAGTCCATTATGCCAGTTATAGACTGTAATCTGTAGCTAGATATATCAGAAGCTAAATATTAGTAATAGGTAACGAAATTCATATATTAGAAATAATATGCAATAGAATTGCCCTGATAGGAGCAGAGAATACAAACATCAAGAAGGATTTATAAGCTTCAACTTTTAACGGTTCTAAAGCAATGAAAAAAGACAGCAAGGCGATATCTGCAAAACGAAATAACAGTTACTCTTAGGGCCTTCTTATGCTTAGAATTTCTAAGCAATTAAATGATCATTGCAAAACAGATAGCCCAATAAAAGGCTTAGCATGTTTAAAAACAAATGGTATCTTCAAAGTTTATATGAAGAGCATGATATCAATTTCAGGCTATCAGGTATTGAAGCCAGGAAAAAGAATGAATTCAAATGATATAGTATGTCAAACCCCAAGAAAATTAAAATCTAACTCTCATGTTAGCTTCTGGGCATTCCAAATTTCCAGTCTATTATCATAAGAAGTTACTCTGGATCAGAGCGACGATGCCATCATAAACCAGGATACACTTAAGCCATACTGGCAGGAACAAACACATCATCCTTCTTCTCTGTTAAATTACCATTACCATCTACTGTGAAACTTAAGCTTATAGAGAGACTTAACACACCTCTCAAATGTCGGCTGGACACAAATTTCAATAACAAAGTCCATTGCATGCATAATAACCAACAAATGAGGTGGAGCCAAGTCTCGAACACTTCCCACTCTAATACTGTATTAAACTATCACTTACTCTAGAAGATCTTCTTTATAAGAGCTGAATTCATACACTTAACATTCACTTGTCTAAATTAACCTTTTCCCAAGCTATTTGAACACCTTGTCATATATTTCAGGCAAAACAGAAAGTGAGAGAGAAAGCTAGCAGCTGTACGAAACCCAATACTGATTTTAGTGTTGAATAAATGCATGTAAAAGAGCCAAGCTGAGGTGGTGTTAATTGTTATCACAAATGGAAAACAGAAAACAATACATGTTACAACACCTTGGAAAATTAAGAAATAATAAAATCAGAGTGATTATAGAGACAACACAACAAACAACTTGATATAGGTGAAAAAGACTAGGCATAGATGATTGACAAGGTGTCTGGAGAACTACAAAAGAGGCATAAGCTTAAAAATACCAAGAAGAGGATTATCAATGACAATGACATCCCTCCTCAGTGATCTTATTCTCTTCATTACAGGACGACATTAAGTACAGGCTCTGAAATTTATTTATTTCTATAGTTAACAAGTGAGCTTCACATTTCCTCAGCCAAAGCAAATAAAAATGATACATTTTATCAAATGAGTACATTGAAAGAGATGTATCATAGAAATAGCTGCAACAAACTAAGCTCACATTTTTGCTTCCACTAAGCTGTGAACAAAGTTAGGCTTTTTGCACTTCAGATGGAATGAAGAAAGAAGTCCTTTAAGAAATGAGACAGCTTGTTTCAGTCTAACCCTGAAAATAAGATAGCAAACCCTTATTTCAGACAAGAAGTAGAAACTCATAGTAAGAATGGCTCATTAAAGTGTATCATACAGAAATTATTCTTATAAGAGCACACCTAGCAAAATCATGGGTACCAAAAAATTGCACGAGAACAGATTTTTCTCCGGCATGTTTTTTCAAACCCGTGCGCCCACCCGCAAGTGATTCATCCAAGATTACTGCAGGCCACATGGCATGACCTGCATAACAAGAAACAAAAGAGAAGCATTGGTAGAGTCTCGAAAAAATGAAATAGTAAAAAATTCCTGGTGAATATGGCAACCTTTCTGCCAAAAATTATTAAGGCAAAAGTAATCCTCTAAGACTGGGTTGCACATAATCAGGCTTTTTAAGGCATTAGTGTCATATAGATGGTATCACAGATAGGCTAAAACCCATGTGTACTGGGTTATATATTCACAGAACCCCTTGGTTTTTCCCTTTACATTGTAGGCTTGAAAACCTTGATTATTCTTTGTATGACTTGGGAATCCCCATTATACCCGTGTATAGTTCTTTTGATATAAGATACTCATTTACCTTTCGATCCAAAAGAGAATCTAACAGGGACAATGGATGCAAAGGTTTGGAGAGCAAATGGCCTGTCTCAGAAATAACAAATGCAAATATGCCCATATCTCCCTTCAACATCAGAAACAACAATGTCTCTCCAGCAGGTTAAGCAAGACCAATTGAAAAGATATAGCAGTAGCCTAATCAACTGTGTAATACCAACTCATGCTACTTTACTTATTTCCTCACCAATTCACTAACAACTAGCAGTTTCTTTTGGATAATAAAAATCTGTTCAAGCCCTATAATCAAAATAGAAAGAATATAATGTCTCTATCTATGCAATAGAATCTACCGAACATTATAGATATTAAGTTATCACAAATGTTTAATTCAAATTCAATATAAAATTTGAAAGTTGTAAACAAAAGGAAAGAACGATTGTTACCAGTAAGCTTGGCCCAAATTATATCTCCTGGCTCAAGCTCCTGGCAATCATCCAAACTAGCTGCCAATACGACCATCTCATCAACATCAATTCCATCAGCCTCCGAGCTTTTATCACTAGATTTCAATTTTAAACTCTGCATCTCTTCAGAAGATAAATAAAATTTTATCCTTTCATTCGACAATACCAATTTCTCTTTATCACCATCAACATATTCGACCTACATATAGAGAAATAAGATAAGGATCCTACGAAAAGTAAGCAATACTATATTGTAGATAGAGATAAAGATAGAAAATCAATAGTAAAAACACAAAATACAATGTTATGAGGGTTTGACCACGTGATCGCAAATAATTACACAGGCATAACACAAGGAAATTAAGTAACGGCATGCATCCACGTGTAATTATGTAAATTCAAAGGGAAGGAACATTACATTGTGACGTCCTGTCTCAAAATCGTACCCAATGATCCGACCTTCATACCAATCAGCATCCAAAGGCCAAAATACCTGTCCAAATTTGCTCTCAAGTTACAGTTAACGTAAATGAAATAGGGTAACATACATGAATTGTACCAGAAATTTAACATTAATTCATATCATATATAGGTATTTATGTGACACGTGCATAAGCGTACACGTATACAATAACATCCAGCTAAGTTCATGCTCTTTTCTATTATCATCAGATAGGAGGGTAAAAGCTTAATCATTTAATGTTCTGACCTTGCATTGTAATCTAACAAATTTCAGTGGATCAACCCCACTAAAACTCAGCCTGCATTCACAATAGTTATAAATAAATGAGGAATTAAACAAGATTTTCAATAAAACAAAGAGATAAAATGCCAAGAATCACACCAAACCCATTTTTTCTTTCGAAGAGACCCCGATTGCTTAACATTATTTTCAGAGTCAGCCTTATTCCTCTGCCTCCTCATTTCTCTACTGTTGTTATTGCAACTACCAATTTCAACAATTGAATTCTTATTTCTAACACCATTACCAACACCAACAGCATTATTTTGGGCTTCTTTAAGCACTACCAAGTCTCTATCAATTAATGTACTATTTTCTACACCAAAATTCAACCCCTCATGCCCCCCAGACTGTCTCTTTTTCCTTTTCATGTGAATTAATTCGCCGTTTGCTTCCTCAGAGCCTTCTTTTTGCACCTCTTGACACACATCAGCATTTGAGTCCTCATTTTCTCCTTCCTCATCCTCCTCGTGCATTCTCTTCCTCTTGCCCTTATAACGCCGGCTATAATAATGAGTTATAGGCGGCTTATTTCGACCAGAATTACTGTCGGCATTGAAATTACTGGTCATCATCTCTGGTGATGATGATGATTGAAAAGGTTTCGATGGATGATGATCATGACCGCTAAAATGTCCAAACGATTTTCGGTGATGATGATGCGGAGGTTTAACTTTCTTGGAACCTCCACTCGCAGAACTGACACAAGGGCTGGTGGCAGAGTACACGTCACAAAGAGACACGTATCTCAATGGGGGATTCTTCCCTTCCTCTTCTTCCTCCTCCCCTTCTCCACCAACCCTGCCGCCCAGTTCCGTCCGTTCCACTTGTACATTTGCATGTAACTTCTCGGCCAAATTGTTTTCTTCCTCCTCTTTATCAATCAACGCGGCGGGAGGTATAACCATGGCAAATAGAAGCCAGAATTCAAAAATAATAATAATAAAAATTGAGCAAAAAATCCTTCTTTCTGTGAGTTTTAGACGATATACAGAGACAATGACAATGAAATTCAGGAGAACGGAAAGTAAAATTAGGGTTCTCAGAGAGAATTGGGAATTTGGAGGGAGGTTTTGAGGGGTTTCCCGCCCGGTGCGCAATGCCAACTGGGACTTTGGGGGAACTTCTGAGGTGGTGGGCGTTAGCGCTCAACACTTCGATGGTGAGTGAAATTGTAAATTATGTAGTATAAAAGTGCGGACGTATTATATGTTTTCAAAAAATCTTATTTCTTTATTGTTCCCTTTGATGCACTCGGTGATATTGGGCTTCAATATTGGAATCAGAAACTGCACAAATTTGGAAGTTAAACTAATTTGTGTTCTTATTTGTAAAATTTGATTTTATTGTGTATATACATGAATTTATTCTTCAATCTTCTTGTTTTTGATAATTTAGATTCTTAAAAAAAAAAAGTAAAAAGTTATTATTTTGACGATTAAGAGTATTTTTTAAATTTTTCTATCGGATAGAACAGGAAGATTGAATTGTATGTCAGTATAATAGTAATAGAGTTTATTCCATTCGTTCTGGACATTGGTTAGCACGGAAGATGAAACAAGGAACAAAGATGTTTTGGAATGCTCGTTTTTAAATAACCGTCTTTGAAAACAACTTTGAAAAGTGAATATTGCAGTAAAAGTCGAGTATTTTGTTGGAAGGTAACTACGAGATCTTTTGCCATGGGAGAGACTCTGACCTGCCAATTAAATGCATATCCTTGTTGCCATGTATGTAAAAATGAATTGAATTAATTCACTATTTATTTCTTTCCTTGTAAGTTGGCAAGGACATGATGTGGAGAAGCTTTCTATTTATTGTTCAGACGACGAGTTTGTTCACATATATGCTTAATCCAACTTCGGGTAAGTTTGACGAGCTCTGGAATTGTTGAAGTGCGTTTAATTCTATGGAATACTCGGTTGTTAAGGAATGAGAGTGTGTTTAATCATAAATTACTATCTATTTAATGTTTTCTGAAAAGAAGTTGGAGTATAAAAACTGGAACAATTGAATATTATTTCATCTTATTCAAACCCTAATAACAGCGACAGGGTTGGCTTCAGTTCTAGTGATTCGAAAGGTTTATGTACATTATGATGGAGGTTTCTAACATGTCTAGTTACAAGGTAATTACCAAGTCCTTATTTGAAAAGTATCTCTCCCCCAATGAGATCTTTTGAATATTGATCGCATTGTGGAGTTGATTGAAGAGGTTTAGTGTGGTTTTGATAGTTTTTCTCTAGAATTTGTTTCCAAATCTTGTAAGGCACCTTCTAGGTGCAATTGATTTATGTAGTAGGGGATTCAGGAATAGTTTCACTCTTTTCCTAATAATGAACTCTCCACTTCTTTAGCGAATTCTGTTTGTTAATTATATTTTGTTTCGTTTTTCTATAAAAAAAAAAAAAAGGTTAAAGAGTTTGTAAATTGAATATTCCATATCATCCTGATAGGAGAAATCCATTATGAAATATCCTATGAACACTTACAAACTAGCTCGCACGAGACGAGTCAAATCTACTCTGAGGAAGATGTAGCCAAATCGAATTAGAACGA